>VZRQ01002125.1:191-117368 GCA_013397975.1 Machaerirhynchus nigripectus
TGCGAGGGCCGGGGCTTGACCCCCGGGCCACGGGGGAGCGCGCCCGGCCGCGGGCG
This sequence comes from Machaerirhynchus nigripectus, assembly GCA_013397975.1. Taxonomy (NCBI): domain Eukaryota; kingdom Metazoa; phylum Chordata; class Aves; order Passeriformes; family Dicruridae; genus Machaerirhynchus; species Machaerirhynchus nigripectus. Next base: position 248 of record VZRQ01002125.1, read on the forward strand.
GGACTGCGTCCAGCGAGCGGCCGCCTGCCCCACCTCGGGGTCCCTCTTCGGGACAGCGCTCCCTGGCCCGCCGGGCCGTCAGGGTCACCGGGCTCCCTCGGGGCTGACCGGGCGCGGGGTGCCGCGGGGAGCCGCGCTGGGTCCCGGAGCGTCCTGTGCGGCACGGGTGGCCGCCGCCCCGGGAGGCGCCCGGCTGCCTGCAGCCCGCGCAGCGTCAGGTGCCCGGGACCTCCCGGGAAACCTGCGCCGGGGGCTCGGTAAAATAAGGGAACCCGCGCGGAAAAGGGGACATACCCCGGTAATGCACATCTCCCGGTCTCCTCACATGTGGCCAGGACACCTTTGCCACCAGCAGGGAACTTCACTGGCAGTGAAGAGTTACTTTCCAGTAACACCCTGATGCTGGGTTTTGAGATTTATGTGTACATATGCTGCAAACAGTCATCTCCTTCATAGGCATATCCATTTTCTATATATGTGATGTATTAAAGGAATGTCTGCTAAATCAAACTTTCGAGTAGCAGTTCTCAAAACCATCTGCAAGTGACGTACTGTGCTTTATGGAAAGGATGTGCTGAAGTAGGTTGTGAAAGGCGCTTGCTGAAAAAGGAGATGACATCATAGTTTTCAAAAGTAAAGTTCTCCTTCAATTTTAGCAAATTTCTGGGAAAAAGTCTTATGGAGGCTGAGTGCCCTGCAAATACATTTAGTGCTGCCTGAAAAGTGCAGACTTCAGAAGGCATAGTATATAAAGAGGTAAAACGTTCATATTGAATTTTGGAAGATAGATGCTGTGTTGAAGAAGGTCATGTAGTAGGGCAAGTGCACTGAAGCAACAGCTGAAAATACATTTTGGGTCTCTTGTCTGATGGATGGAAAGATTAAGTCATCCTTCTGTTTTGGAAAAACTGGATACTTTTCATAATTACTTCATTAGAGAGTTTAATTTGTTGTTACTGTAAACTTCTAATGCTAGCACTTTTAATATGTGTCTCATTCTTTTGGGCAAAGACTGTTAGCACAGCATTCAGTACAGCTCAGTTCTTCTTGTGGCCCTTAAGCATCAAGGAGTCCAAGTGCTGCTAGATTATTGACCAAATATCTTAGGATGCCACAACTAAGTATCTTTCGATTTCCAGAGTATTTGGCTCATTGTAACAAATACAGTTTTCTAAACTTGTGAAACTAACTCAAAGTTAGAAGTGTGCTCATATTAACAATGACATGACTTGAGAGGGAAGCAGAGTTTTGAACAAAAAGTGATGCTTTGTTTCGTATCTTGAACAGTTGTATGCTCCTTTATGTTCTACTTTCACAGTTGTTTAACACAAGTTTAGGACTTTCTGAATGTGATGGTTTTTGTGTAATGCTTAGTGCCCACCCTGCAGAGATAGAAAAGTAAGTACAGTGGCTTAAATTGTACTTAGAAATTCATGTTGTTACTCATAAAAGTCAAACAGTGTGGATCATGCTGAGTGACACAGAAGAGAGTTTTACAAGGTCTGGTGTCACGACTCTGTATTGGAGAACACAAAGAGCAGGGAGGGCTGTGGGTGGAGCCGGGTGGGATCCAATACAGTACAGCACTTCTGTCAGATGAGATGTCTGGGATTTAGATCTCTCCAGCTGCTTGCTTTTTGATGAAGCACAGTGTCTTTTAACATAAGATTTGCTCCTTGCAAGAGCACCTAGTCCTCTATATTTAAAGCTAGATGAGTCTCTTTTGATCATATGTAGCTTTTCTTCATGTTTTATGTGCAGCAGTGTAAGACCACCAGAATATTAAACTGATGAGGCATGTTAGGGCATTATTTATGCTTTAGCCTGTTACTTTTTTTTTTTTTTTCAGTGAAACAGAGCCATCAAATTGCTTGTCTGTCAGTAACTTTGTAGTATTTATTTGCAGTTTTCCACAAACTTAGAAATTATATGGACATTGGTCTGGAATTTTTCATATCAGCACTTCATAATTGATTAAAGTGGCTCCATTTTAATTCCCTACATATATTCCTGATTAGGGAGAGCCTGTGTAGACATCTACATCTAATAATCAGCACCAAAGAAGGGAGGGCACATCAAACCCTGAGAAACTCTGTACATAAGCATGGTGTTAGAACTAACATGATCTGTAGAAATTTTCTGGAAAGTAGTATCCCTAATCAGACACTTAATAATCCAGAACTTTTGCTACACAGTGTAACTGCACTCAAGCACTGGCTTGAGCAAATAGCTCGAGCCATTTAGGCTGAAAGATGATCTGAAGTGTTTTCCAGTTGCCTGTGTTTGGAGACTGATTCCTTCTTTGACACAGCTGAACAGACCGTGCTGGATGTGTGAGCACCACAAGTGCACAAGTGGGGTCACCATTCCAACAGTTGACAAAACCTGTTACCCTTTGTTCTGTGCCTCTCATTATGTTTTCTCTTAGCTTTCATATTTTTCCTTCTCTTTTTCTTTTGTCCCTGGTTAAAGCTGTCCTCTAACTACATTTAAGTTTTCTGTTACTTATTGCACTGAATCTCCCACAAGTAAAAATGACAGTAATATGTCTGTCATTTTTCTATCAGGGAATGCGGAGAAAGTTTGCTTGTGCCTGATTCTCAAGATACTGATATTAGTGATCATTCTGTGTTTGTGTGGTATTTGTTGTCTTCTGTCTCCTCTTAAAATGAATTGAATCTTAAAGTCTTCAATTTTCCTTTATTTGTCCCATTGCCAAAGGTTTTGGGGGCAACTGTGTCAACCTCTTATTTAAGGAAGCCATCCTGAGGAATGAGCAATACAACTGACAATCCCAATGTTCTTAATATTCTTGAATTAAATTTTAAAAAAGGTGTAAAAATGTGGTTTTAGTGATTAGTTCTGTCAGAATGACTTTTAGCGATTTCAAAGCTTTTCCTTTGAGATTAATTTTTTGTTTACAAATATACTGAAAGCTAGATCACTGAAAATGATTATGTGTTAATTTTAACTAAAATGTGCTAATGGGAAATGAATGAGGTCTTTAATGCAGCATGGAACAATGCTAGAAGTAGGCAATCTAAAATCACTAAAACAGTTTTTATTCCTAGAGTGTGGAAAAGGGGAGCTGCAGGAGCTCAGTTCTGAATAAACATGTAATTTTTTTTTCTTTTGAAACTGGTGTGATTTTCCACCCCAAAAAACTATAGAATATCAAATTCCTCCTTTTTGAAGAATGTATGTATTTTTTTTTTCCTCTGGCGTTTGGCTGTTCACGGACTTCCTGATAACATTTTCCACCTGTTAAAATTCCAGTTAACTCTCCAAGGATCTTCTTGCCACAGCAGTGTGCAGCTACTAGGCATTTGTTGGCAGCTAATTTCACGTTAAAATATGACCACTGATGGGATTCTGCCTTCAGAGATAGATACAGATAATGTTTCCTTATCCATACTTCCAGTGTGTTCTGGTTTTTACCAATATATGGGCAGGTAAACCAGAGTATGGAGCCCTCTTCTCCCAAGAATGTGCTGTAAGAGACCTGTCTTACTATTAGCAGACTCAGGAGGGTATAAGCAGGATGTAATGCACAGGTGTCTCCATCCCATTCAAAGGAAAAAATGGAAGTGGATGCTTTAATCGATAGTCTGTAAGGACTGTGTAGAGGTATATGGACCAGTGGGATTCAGATAAACTATTGCACTTTGAGCCTGGCCTGAGAGTGTGTAACCACTGCCCTTGAGCATCCCTTTGATTCACTGAACTTCACAGGCTTAGCCGTGACTTTCAGATTTTGCAGTGGATAGCAGGACTTGGTGGCTGGGTGTAAGAGATCATAGCCTTCACTTGGCATCTGTGGAGCTGGTTCAGTTCCTTAAAAAATTTTTACTGGCTGAGGTTCCTTTGGTCTGGCAGGGTCAGATAGCTATGCTCCTAAATCTGGGTAAAGGGATCCTGAGAGTCAGCCCTGGGGGCAGTGTGGGTTGTGGGAATTTGGGTGAGCAGGAGGAGGAGACGGGAGGAGTAGCTCCCTGAGACAACTCTTGTGCCTTGCAGCAGGGTGGTGTGAGCAGGCTGCCTTGGTGCTTGGAGTGCTTGGGAGCTCCCACAGTGTCTGTCATTTTGTCTGAAAGGCTGCGGTCAAAGTGCCTGAAAGGGAACTGTCAAGTTTCTGTAGCTAACAAGGCCAGAGGAAGGGTGAATCATTGGCAAGAAGAGGACTGGAAATTACCCTTTAAAATTATTTCTGGGTAGCTGAAGAATAGTGAGATGATTAAGTATATCCCTCTCAACATGAGTGAGGAGGTTTGACTGAGACTTCCTAACTCTATGGGAAATCACCTAGAGAAGGAGACACCAAGTCAATTACTTGTTCTTCCCAGTGGCATTGTCCAGGACAGCTGTCTGTTCCAAAGTGGGTCTGGTTCTCTGATAAGTGATGCTATGGTTTAGCTATATCTGTTTATGTGTAATACTAAGAAGTCATTATTTTCCTCATCCTTCCTGGTTCTTATTTGGGAAAAAAAAAGGAATTGGAGTAAGGTTGTAAAGGTGATGCTGGATTCTGAGACCAGGGTGAGTTGTAATTTCTCTGGTGCCCTGTGGAAACATTTTTCACAGGTCTGGATCATCTGCCAAAGAAATGTTACTGCTTGTGCCCATAAGCTTCACCTCTGCAATAACTTGATGCTCTTAGAAGTAAAAAAAAAAAAAAAGAAAGAAATGATTTCTGCCCTATTTGTGAGAAATCCTCATGATTTCTTCGGGTGCTCACCACTGAGCATGACTGCCCCCCTAAACTGGAAGTGCGAGCAAGGTAGTTCAAATTATGAAAAACATCATCAGTATTCACTCAGCTCAACTCCAGACTTAAATAGGTTCATTTCTTTTCACACTTTTGATCTACGTAGTGGTTTTGACACTTTTGTTCAGCAGCAGTGTAGGAGTTTGGTGTAGTTATGTGGTCAATAATTCCAGCTGCCATTGGACTTCACACTAAGATGTGATAATATCTCAATCTGACACCAGTTTTTCTCACTGTTTTGAAATCTGTCAGATAATTTGTCACATGGAGTCCAAATTTATGAATCATAGCCATTTCCTAGACAAGATTATTGCATATCCTCCCCATCTGTCTCTTAGTGTAGCTGAATGCTGCCACTCAGCAATGCCGTATTTCTTTTATTAAGTTACTGCAGTGCTTGAGGTAAAGTCCTACTGACTAACTATTTTGCTTGCTGTATCTTTAGGTCTCAGGAAAGGTTATGGGCTGTCAGAAACAGAAAATAAAGTTGGGGTTTTTTTCCCCTCTCAGCATGATTAGAAGGGGCAGCTCACCCTTTAAGTGGCCTGACCACATTTAAACTTTTAGTAATATATTCAGCAGAATAAATATTCAAAACTTTTGGTTTTTTTCTTTCCCTTTTTTTCCCCCTTTTTTCTTCTTTTTTCTGAAGACAGTGGTATGCAGATGAAGTCTGTGCCTTTCATATTTTTTTGGAAACACAGAAGTGAAACTTTACTATGTTCTTAAAAATCTCTTACAAGTCTGCATACAAATCAGATTTGGTATTCCATTTATTCTAATAACCTTAGCTATGTGTAAAAGATGCTGATGTACTTTAGAAGAAAGATACTGTACTTTAATAATTAACAAGCGTTCTCTCTGTAGAGAATATTTATCAGTTACATAAGTTTTCAGATTTTCAAAGGACTGCTTAAGCACTAAGATTTCTGATCACTCAATTGGCTCAGTAGGAAAACTAATATTTTATACACAGAATGCTTTCTAGAAACTTATATACCAAAAGAACTTATATTTGCCTTTTTCCAAGAGTGGAAAATTGGTAAGATTGCAAGGGTTTGTGTTATAGAGGATTTCATGTCACCATCTATAGATATTATTCTAGAGTCCTCTGATGCTGTGGAGGAATGACTATACATACATATCATTAATTCAAAGAAAGGCTTCACATTATAATTTGTTTCTAAAGGTTATAAACTTGCAGAAGGTTCTTGAAACCAGATGAGGGACTCTTTTTGGTTTTGTTTTTTGTTAAAATTTTTGTTACTCAGATCAGGGAAAGTATTTATTGCTGAAAGGTCAGTTTGCATGCCCGCAGCTCTTGTGGGAAAGCAAAAAAGGGTGGCACCACAGCATCATCTGTAGCCTCAGTTATCCTCCTTCTTTCCTCACGTTACTTACATCACAGTTTAACTCATTCAAAAGAGTATTCTCCTCGTCAGCTGGCTTAGTCCCTAATATTTGTCCATAAGCACTTACTTGGCCACAAAGATACAAAAGCTCTAATGAAACTAAAATTAAATCAAATCCTATATCACTTGTAACAGTGTTACCTTGTTCTTCTGTCTCTCTGTTCCAATTAAGCAGCTTTTAATGTGTAGGAGATAAATCACAACTGTGACTTACATTTTCAGTAAACAGGTTGTTTGGGAGGAATTTATCAGTCACAGACAAAATCAATAGCTCTTTTGCTTGCACTTCAAGTAGAAACTTTTGGTTGCTAAAGTATATTTACAAAGTGGTGCCTTTTTTGTCAATTTTAGCACAGCTGTCAGTTGTATACATTGTGTCAAGTGGACATATAGGCATGAAAGGGGTAAACAGGCTACAAAAAGGACTGCTTCAACTGTTTACTTGATTTTTCAAATGAAAGGAGGCTCGTATAAAAGAGTACATGAGAGAGAACTGAGGAGCATGTAGAGAAGGAGGCAGGTTCTTAAAAGGCATGGGAATACCAGGTAATCCTCCTAAATATGTACCTAACTCCAGTTTATTTCCTTTCAGCCACTGATCATAGAGAGGTTATTTGAATAATTTCCTAAGTGACTGCTTGAGAAACTGTAGAAGCAGGCAGGAAAACAGAAGAGTTGTATGTCTGGGAAAACTCACAGCAAAAATGTTAGATACACAGAGAAAATGCTAGATAAACTCTCACTGCAGTGCGTATTCATCTGAACAATGATAAATAAAAATGTGAGATATCAGTCTGACATAAGCTGTCAGGAAAGAGAGTACTCTAAAACATCTTTTCATAAATTTTAGAATTAAAAAATAATAGGTCTTGGGTATATGTTTTTCCAAGAGATTTTACCTGAAATTTCTGACAACCATAACAAGAATTATCATCTCCCCGTGGGCTCTGATTGCTGAAGTGGTTTCTTATCACTCTCCTTCTCATTCTGTTTCCCTGTCTGAATGGCTGAAATGGGTTATAATGTACTTTTTCCCCCAAGATAAAATAATTTCTGTATTATGTTATTATTTTTATTACTCTTCCTTTGACAACAAGCCTGTGCTGCTCAGTATGTTCATGGTATAAGAGCTGTATGGTGAGCCATATAAATCTTTTTGATTGGCAGGGATAATCAGTGGGGGTGGTTAATGTTATCAATCACAAATGATTTGATGTCACGAGTTGGAGCACATGGAGTGAGACTATTTTGTGGAGTGTTTTCAAAGGAATTTTAGCAGCCAATGATATGATGGGGAAAGTAACTACTTTTTGTTCTTCTAAAGCTGGGAGGTGTGACTTAGACGAGACTAATGTACCAAGGATGGTACCAGCTGCTTTAGAGAAAATGCAGATGTTTTATGGTGAATATAAAGTGAATTGACCCACAGATGGATGGACAGTTTTCCTTATCTCTATCAGCTCATTATATATCAGATTGATTTCTGCCCTTAAAAATGAAGGTTAACATTGCCACAGTTCTCAACGTTACTCAATTTAATGGGATTTTTTCATGTAAACATCTGATCTATTCTACAATCCTGCCAACTTCTTTGAGTGGTGTTTTTCCATGTATAGTACATAGGATTAGTAGATTAAGGCCTTCCTACAGGTCCAAGGAAAACACCTTTAAATATCAAGCACCAGACGTCAGAGAGATCTCTACAGGCACAGAAAGCAATGAAAGCCACTATGCCGATATTTTCACCATTTAATAGTGGCTTGTGTGGAACGATAAGCTTTGTCATTATAAATGTGTGTGGGCTTTTATCTAAAAGAAGGGTATGGATGGAGTTGTGTCTTTTCTTATTTTCTTCAACCCTAATCTTTATAGGCTCACTTTATATGGAAATATTTCTGTGAGACAGATCTATAATAGGACTGTGCTCTGAAAGCAGAATTTAGATATTCTTCAGGCATATAGACCTGAAAAGATGACCTAGAAAATTTGGCTTAACAGCCTTGTAAGGAAAGCTTTTTTACTGCAAGGGTGACAGAGCACTGGAGCAAGCTGCCCAAGAAGTTTGTGGAGTGTCCTTTTCTGGAGATATTCAAAACACGCCTGAATGTTATTCTGTGCAACTTGCTCTGTGAACTTGATTTACCAGAGGACTTGAACTAGATGGTCTCCAGAGGTCCCTTCCCACCACCAACGTTGTTATTCTGTTGTTCTGTATGAAGTTACTTGAGGAAGTTAAACATAATGGACCACAGTGTTCGGCTTGAAAGTTGCCTGGAGGCTTGTATTCCTGCACTATAGCTGTGTCCAGAACCTCCCTAGCACACACAGCCTGAGTTCCTCCTCATTTAAGCCCACTGCAAGCCAGATGCTAGGCTGCAGTGGCACCAAAATCCCTTAGTGGATCCAGCTGGCAAGCATTGTTTAAATCTGCTTTATGAGCAATGATGAGCTTATATCCCAAACAAATATTGCTGACTCTGCCTTGTTTTATAGTGCTGGAGAAAAGGCCCTTGTGATTAGAGTATTTGCTCAAGTTTTAGGAGATGTGAGTCCACTGCCCTTTCCTGCTGTGAGGGCTCAGTTCTTGTCTCCCTGAGTGGTTTCTGCACTGATGCTTAGGCAAGGCTGGATGGGGACATTTACTGCCCTTCCTTCTGGAGCTGTGACATAACCCTGACAGAAATGTCCTGTTAGTGAGGCCACAGAGAAAGACCTAATAGGACATTGTAATGAGACTGAAAATAGATTTCCCTTTCTTCTTTACTGTTTAATTAATTTTTTTCTATCTCTTTCCACCCTTTAACCTTCTCTCTTTCTCTTACCCTAAAAGTACACACCAGTATTTGTGTTTACAAACATTCATGCTTCATGTATAGTATAATCACAAAGAGCACCATAATACAGATCTCCATGAAAATGCCTGCTTAGCTTATAGGGGTAGCTCCAGATGAACTGAAACAGCTTAAGGATTGGTTTATTCATTTTTTCGTCAACCTTTCTTTGTCATACATAATCAAACTTAGAAAAGGAGATAGAAGAAAGCTGTTTTTGATGTGTACACCCAGTAGTTGTTTCATACTTTTACTCTGCAATTTCTTACAAAAGTGAATTAAATAGCAATTTAAAAAGTGCAATTTAAAAATTTCTTGAGTTCCTGGTTCTTGCTCTCAGTTGATGTCCTGGTAACATTTTTGTAGTTGATTTTTATCAGTGTAAGCAGAGGTTTTGTGGCTGAAATAAAACCCAATCTTCATGTCCCAGCTTCTTATTTACCAACTCACCTCAAGCTCACAGCAGTGGAGCCCAGCTTTTCAGTATGCCTAATTTTGGTTGTCTTTTGGTTGCCTTTAGTCTGTGTTTCAGAAACTGAGAACTGCACCTCCCTTTTACTTTGGCTGAAATGGAGCTTTTTATAATATTTTTCTTAAAAGAGAAGGATATTTAAAGTGGCCCAATTTGGGCAGTCAAAAGCAGAGCATTCTTCTGAAGAGGTTATTCTTCAGTTATCTAGTACATACTTGCAGTTTAGTCTATGGATGTGATGAAGCCTTATTTCTGTAATATACTTTGAGATACTCAGATGGAAAATTATCTAGGTAGAAACAATTCAAAACCAATCATCTTTTCATTGTGTCTGTCAAAACATGTTTTAAATTGAGTGAAAACACGAACATCTCTATAATGGACAGTATTGGGCTATTAAAGTAAGTTTTTTATATTTTAAAGATTTCTTTCTACAAGGCTTTAAGCTTATTACACCCAGAATATGCTCTATAGCTTAAAAAAAGTTCTGTCATTCACCCCATTTCCTTCACCTACTACTTTTGCTGCTCCAAGTTAGCTCACCCCCTCTTCTTTTGAGCTGTTTCCCTTATTTGTTAAGAAATTCCTTATTTTCTGATCTGGATCCAATGTGCTGTGGAAAAAAATGGCGTAAGTAACAAGAGTTAGGAATTTTTCTAAACAAACTGGAGGTTCTAGAATCAACTTCAACCCGAAGTTTCCAAGCACTGGACATTTCAGCTTCAGGAACAATGATATGTATGGGTGATAGCAGACAAATAGGCTGAGGATAGAACATTTCCAGTAGTACTGGTGGAAACTGGACTCAATGCAGAATTATTGGAAAAAACATAAATGTAAACAGAGCTCATAGAATATTAAATGATGATATTCTGTAAGTAAAGATTGGGTACTTATGTAAGATTTACCCAAGTGAAGCCAAATACAGCATAGAGGATAATTAATGTGGCAGAGAGAACTCAATAATAGCGGCTTTGAACTTTTACAACAGTGCATTAATGCATGTGTCAAAAGGAGAGATTGCATTTACAGTCAACAACCATTTGTTAGCAATTTTTACCACACAGGCAAATTAGGAACTCATGATAACATTGTATGAAAATTACCTTTCTGAACTAAGGACTATACTTGGTCCTTAAGTGTGCTATTCATTATTTTTTTCTGTACCTAAAAAATAAAATTTTGGACATGTACATTTTTCTATAACCTGTCTTCATTCTCTTTGTGTCACTTCTGTGGGAGAGCTACTCCATTAATAATCCAGTTGGGTTAGAGAATTAATTAGTTATTGGGAGTGTTCTCTTCATGCTTGGATTAAATCAAGAGGGCTGCTGAGAAAACTGTCATAGAAGTGCAAAATAAGTCACCCCCCATCAGTCCCTGAGTTCGTCTCAGAAGAGGCTGACTCAGCCCCTCATGGTGGGTTTGGAGAAGCAGACCATAAAATCCCAGGAGCTGTGAAGGCTGTAATGGAAAGTTGAAGTGGACCTGTTCCCTTGTCAGTTTGGACCTGTTACTCATGTGCTGTCAGGTAGACTAAGAATTTTGGCTTGTTTTGTGACTTTGTGGATGCTTTGCACTCATCAGTGTAAAAGTACAGCTCCTTTAGGGAGAGAATTCTGGTCTCCTAACCAAGCTGTGCCTGAGACAGCCCAGAGCAAGTCTTTAATCTTTGTGTATCCTTTCCTCTTCCAGTGGAACTTATTAACAGCTTCCAGCCTCACCCATGCTGAAAAGGTGGCAGGCTGGAAGAGGGTTCTCCTCCATTCCTCTAAAAACTTCCTAGAACAGCAGGAGGATGACATGATGTGCAGGTTTGGGGATACTTCTGTAGTAGAAGTAATGAGGAGTTCCTACTACTTCTGGTGGTTTAAACGCATGTTTAAAATTAAGGAGGATTTTTGAGCAGGTGCCTTTCTTAACTCATCCCAAAATCAATTCCAGACGTGGACTCAGTCCTTTTTCTTGAGTCTAGCTCTCCTTACACAGCCCATATCTTTATTATATACTGTGCACTCGTGAGGGAGTCAAACCCTTCTGTGCTAAGGCCCAGAATTTTTATACAGATCTATCTTTAATTAGGACAGGCATGTGGAATACCATACTGCTTCAGAATTCATGTTAATAAGTTGCTATAATTAATTGTTATGTTGTTTTACAAATGGGAGATTTATATAAAAACAAAAAAATTATACATCCATATCTTTCTGTTTGTTAAGAATTGGGTAACCTGATTGGCTTTCTTGAAGTGCAGAAAGGAAAATTGGATGGAAAGAATATTTTGGAAAATGTTGGTTGTCAGCATAATTAAGTATATTTCAGTAATGACGTGAAAAATTTTTCTAATGCGTATGCCAGGTGGGAAATGGAAGTGTATTACATGAAAAAGCATAAAATTTCAAGTTTTTAAATGCAATGCTGTGTCTTAAAGGATTTTAAATTTCCACAAAATGGTTCATTGAGCTTTGAAACAATCGGCTTTTAAATTATCAGCATGTATGAACACGGGATATTTTCAATACCTTAGCAAAATCTATATCCTTAGTTTTAATTTTATACAAGCACCCAAGGAGAAAAGATGGCCAATGGCTTTATTTGACAGTTAGCACTAATATAGGAGTCAAACTTAAAAGGACACTATACATACCCATCATTATAAAAAAACCTTACAAGTATTCTTTTGAAGTTCACTTATGAATTCAGTTTGACTGTGTTAATGACTTGTACTGATTTCTTGAGCTTGAGCTTTATTAGTGCAAATACTTATGGAAGGTGTATTTTAAGCCTGAGTGCCAGAATATTAATCAAAACCTTAATTACATATTCAGTAGTAATATTCACAATTCATATGGGTCTTACTTAATTTCATTACTCATCCAATCAAGGATCAGAAGTAATGACATATGATTTAAATAGCAAATTGTTTTGGATATTTCTAATTAGTAGGCACAAAGGATTGGTTATTAAAGAAATTAATTTTGGCACCTTGAAAACTGAAGAATAACCTTGAAATAAGAATAAACTCAACATTCAAATCTGTTCACAGAAAATTTACTAAAAGTTTTCATGCATGCTTACTGTATATAAACTATTTGCAAATAAATAAAAACCAGAAATATCATAGAAATACATCTTCTAATGGCATTTCATAAATTCCTCTTTGGAGAATTCTTCATGAATAGCAACCTTAATAGATGTAGGAAGACAGCAGGATTTATGCTCATTTCAAGTAATTGTTTTGGGTATAAATATTGCCACTGTGACTAAAGAGTGCACTTTGTTTTGAGCATCTCTTCAACCAATGAAATTCTAATTTGGTTGTAATGGAGAATGTCTCACACTGGATTATTTTACTGTGTGGGAGCTTGTCACTTCTTCATCTGTGCTTTCAATTCCCCATCCTCAAAAACCTGTGAAGTCTTTTGAGGGGACAAGGCTTAGAAAAGTCTATCTGCAAACTTGAAGAACCAGTGGGAGAACTGGGTCCTTTTCTCTGTCCTGCTGTCACTCTGTGCTCTGTTAAGTGTCCTTCATCTGCACTACAAGCCAAAGCTCTTTGATGTTGTGATGTACCACTCTTGATGCCAGAGGAAGGCTGCTCTGTGGCTCCCTCGAAGCTATGTTTCTATGAGCAGTACTGGATTCCAAAAGCAAGGAAGCACAAAGCCATGGGAATAGTCTAGGAATGATATTAATTGCCATCATCGAATGTGTATGTACCTGGGATTTGTTGCAAGCAATTTCCTTACACAGGCTCTTCCACAATATTTTTTTAATTTTTTTTTTTTATGAGCATCATTTTAGCCTATAGATTTAAAAAAGAGAAGAATTCCGTGACGAAATAAGGTAGAATCTCAGAACCGTCAGTCATGGAAGTATCTTTTTTAATTTTCTTTTTCTCTTGGCAACTATTTTTATCATATTCAAGCATTAGCTCTGAGAGAGAAATAATGTTCACTTCAAAAGCCACTTCCTCCTCAATAAATAATTCAGAGCCATAGATTGTTCACGAGGAATTATCACCACACTAGTAGTAATTTAATATACCAAGCAATCGCACTCACTTTAGCCTACATATGATTTAAATAGAATATGACATTTTAGGGTCTCCATTTGCCCCATGGCATGTTGGGATCAAACTTGGCAAGTGATTGCAGTGTTCTCATATCTTCTGAAGAAGTGAATGAAAGTTGCACAAGTCAGAGAGGATTTCTTAATTACATGCTAAATCAGAGTTCGCTTGCTTGTGTTCTGAATCCAAATTGTTGCCTAGGACCAGCTTTAAAGCATGTGAATATTTTCTCTGTCCCTTGTTAAGTAGCATCTCATGAACTTGTCACTTTTTTTTAACTTGTTGAGTTATTATTTTGAGGCAGTGTTTCAGTATTTTAGTTACCTTTGATTTATCCCAAAGTGGATATGGGTGAAAGGCTGTGCCTATCCTTCCTGAACTGTCTCACATATGGGATCCATCAACTGAGGGCAACATGATTTCTGGAAGTTTTAAGTCTTTTGCTTTTTCAAAGAGTTAGTTTGTTGGGTTTTTTTTCCTTCCTTTGCCACTAGTAGCTCAACACCACTGAGTGTTAGCTACTGGTTTAGCTGGGAAGGTTTGTGTTTCTCACAGTCATAAATAGCTGTGGTGAAAAAGAGACAAACTCCTTCTCACCCTAATGCTTTTGCCTGTTGATAGGAAAACACACAACTGGTAGTATATCAGTGGCATACAGAATCACAGAATCACAGAATCACCAGGTTGGAAGAGACCTTCAAGATCACCAAGTCCAACCCATGCCCCAACACCACCTCAACAAAACCATGGCACTGAGTGCCACATCCAATCTTTTTTTAAACACATCCAGGAATGGTGACTCCACCACCTCCCCAGGCAAACAATACAGAACTTTATGATTCTTTCAGTAAAAAACTTTTTTTCCTAACATCTGACCTAAATTTCCCTTGGTGCAGTACATACATGTCACGTACTACTGGATCTGCAGAACTGCCATACCTGAACTCTGGTTAGGACTTCTCTTTTCCTATATTTCTTTTTCTGGAGTGGCTCAAATGTGTTTTGTCTGGTTTGTCACAAATTTGGCATAAATTTTCTTCTCTTTTGGCTCGATGACAATAAGCACTCCCATGAAGGTTTATGGCTATAATCATTTACATCATAGCAATTTATCTTCTATCAATGGAAGTGTGTTGGTATGGAAGGCAAGGGATGCCTACAACCAAGAGATGTCAAGTACAGTGCTTAATGTTATGCATTTGCCCTTTATGTTCTCTACAGTCTGTATCTTCCATAAAGCCTTTTGTTAGGTAGCCTTCTATCTATGACACTGTTTATGCCAAAGATATATAACGAAATCATACATAGAGACTTGTAATTGTCTTGCTGATAAGAGGCAGTCCAGGACTGTATTTCTCCAGGAAAACAGCAGATTGAAGACGAGACTGAGGAGTAACATGTTTTCCTGTGTTCTTGTGAAGAAAATAATTGCCCTTCAAACTTCTATAGTATTCTCCAATTCATCTGGCTGATATGGTAAAAAGATAGCCAGGGCTTCTCTCGCAACCTGTTTGCCCACAAGGAAGGCTATATCTGAATAACTCTTTCTGCAAAGTTCCACTATAATCTGAATAGATTTAGGAATGGTTCAAGGGGAGCCATACCCTCTTCATAAAAATCCCTGCTTACTTGAGGAAAGGTAACGCCACAGGTTTTGGCTCACTGCTGTGAACGTGATGCTGGTCTTGTTATTTAACGTCCTGGTTAACCGGGTCTTTCATCAGAACTCCACCAGGGATTTTAATTTTGGAAACAGTTTGCTGATCATACAGCATGCATGGAAGGGCGACGAACATTAGGTCAGTGACATGGAGAAGTAAGGGACGTTAGGTCAGTGGTGGATGTGTTTCTGCTTTGATTTAAAGTGTCTTGAAGATGTTCAGAAATTTCCTTTATGTTCCAGTGGGATAAGAGATTGGATGCGTGATGGAGCAATGGTGATCAGCACATCACTCATAATGCCACAAGGGATGTGTTTTGAAGCATCAGCTGTTATTGTGCAGATGGATGAAAGAGACATCTAAAGACGTATTCTTCTTGTCTGACTTAGAAACTGGTCTCAGGCTGGTGCCGACACATCTGGAAGAAGGACTTTAAACATATATATATATATATATATAAAACATAGGTGCAAGAAGAGGAAAATGGGGAAAATGAGGATAGAACAGTGGATATAGAATTGTTAACAGGAATTTGGTTAGCAAAGAAAACTCGAAGCTGCTGGTAAGTTTTCAGTGGCACATTGCTGCTGGGATGGTGCTTGATCTGTTCAGTGGCTGAATGTTGACCCTAACGAAGGAGGTGAAACATGGATACAGACCTGTCAAAAACCTGTGCAAGAAAAGAGAAGAACTGGAAACATCTGTGCAGGACTTGAATCATGTGGATTCATGACTGGAACTAGGCACTTGAATGTTGTGTGCTACCAAGAAAAGAGAACTGAAACTAGAGACCTGCTGGTATTCTACTGAATATTAATGATAGGATAACTTGAAAGAGTAGGATATATGTGTTTAAAACCTAGTTTTTTAAAGATCTGCAAAGGTGGTTTACCTCGGCTAGCACTGCTGCTTGAGTAGTGTTGTGAAAAGGGCAGGGTAGGCATTCCAGAAATCTGTGAAAATGTTATCTGCTGTGGGAGATTTAAACTGCTTAAATGGATACTGGAGAGCACAACATATTGGTAACCATCGTAGATGTTTTCATGTGGTAGCTAACAGTCCTCATCAAGTAGCTAATGTATCACAGCTAGTAGCTAATGTGTCACAGTGTTCTGTTTTTATGGGGATATTTTAGAACTTCCAGCATTTCTCAGTAAGGAATGAAGACACTACAGAAGACAGATAACACTGAATAACCTTCAACAGCATGATCACAGATAACTTTCTTTTATGTTTCTTGAAGAAATAAAGTTGCCAAGTGGTTTTTTCTGTTTTGTTTTGTTTTCCCCAAAAGAGCAAAATTTCATAACTGAGGCAATTGTCTAGTCAGAGAAATTTGCTCCTGCAAATATATAAAGAAATTCTAAATTTCTTTGAAATTGATAATGCTAACACTGTGGGGAATCTGAACAAAAAAAAAAAAAAAAAAAAAAAAGAAAAAATTGTAGGGTGTAGCTCTTAAAAAAACTGTATTTGCAACACCATTAGGAGTCTGCAAATAATTCGTTGCCACCTTGCCTCCTTTCCTTCCCTGTTGTTTAAGCAGCACTGAGGCTCAGAGGTTGTTTGGAGATAAAGTGAAACTTTCCAGATCCAAGCTGATCTGGCCTTTACAGAAAAAAACCCCAAATAGCAAAACACTCTGCAGCTATGTAATAGGGACAGAAAAAGGAAGAAAGACAGCTGCTGTATTATGAGAGGGGATGTTAATCTAGATAGACTTGGTGATTTCCCTAATTTTTCAGTAAAGACAATTATGTTAGCACAGTGGTAAAGGGAAGACAGATAATGTGTATGATGATAGTAAAACAGAAATACCCACAACTGCAGTGAAAGCAACAGTGAATGAGTTTTTCTTTGAAAAATCAAAGGGAATTAATAATTCCAATTCCAGAATACTGAAAGAGCTGGTGAATTGCATCTGTATTTTAAATCTGTCAATATAAATATGGTACTATAAGAATGGAAAAGAGATACATATTTAGGAAGCTGAGAAATAAAATTATTCATCAACTATCCATCAATGAGTAAGTGATGCTATGTGTCCTTTCTGTTAAAAACTTTTATAAAGGCATCCAGTTAAAGGACAAGGGCAGGAGGAAAGAAATAAAGTGTAACAGGGTTTACTAAAGATCGACACTGCCAGACCGACCGGAGAACTTTCCCAGTACTCTACTGAGTTTTATAGGGAAAGGCAGTGTGCTGAGTGTCTTCTGTCTGGCAAGGAAAATCTTGTAATGCACCTGGAAGTTTTCAGTAGAGCTGGACTAGAAGGGGATTAGCAAGAGACTGTAGAGTATGAGAGGAACTAATTCCCTAGCAGGTGTGTTTAAGTACAACCAATGCAGCTGAATTATGAGGGGCACTGTGTGACCGCAGCCATGGCTTCACTAAGAGACCCAAAGCTCGTGGCGCACTGGGAGTTTACATCCCTGTTGTTAGTCTCTTCCTTCTCATCCTCTCATCCAGGAGACATATGTTTAAATCACTGCATTACCATTCTGCCAGAATTTCCAAACTATAGCTCTTTTTGTTTTCAAAATTCTGAATTTTATATCAGATAGAAGTTTGCATTTCACAGCCTAGTCTGAGCATACAGGGATTTTGTTTATTCTCCAGGCATGATCTGAGCAGATAAAAAAAATTGCTGGTAGAAATACAGTCAAAACTAATTGAGTCTTTCTACAGTTTGATTTTGCTCCACAGAGATGTATTGTCACATGCTATGAAATCAGGGGGTTTAAAAACTTCAGAGTCAATGATTTAAGCTTCCGCTAGACATCTTCTCAAATAGGATTCCAGCTTGTATATTTGTGGCATACCCCGAGACCACAGTTAAACTGGAGCTTTCCATATGTTGTGGCATGCCAGAAAATTTTGCTTAAGCTTTGCAATGTCACTATAAATATAGGACCAAGTTTTTTCAAAAGGTACAAGGATCGGATTAAATACCTGGTCTTGGTGAGAGTTTACTAGCTGCTCATCACCTGGGAGCACTCAAGTATTTAGCTGTGTGTCTGCAAAGTGATGGAAGAAACTGCTGTCACTGAAGACTGAGTAACTTTATATCATTTAGATCTAAGGTATAGGGATAAACTACTCCAAACAAAAGCTAGCCTGGGTGTTTTACCTGACCGTGTGCCTTGTACATTGAAAGACTGCCTGCTTGGGGTTTTAGGGTACTTTCACTGGTTCCTGCAAATTGAGGTGCTTGTGGGTTTTGTGTGTAGGATTTTGTAGTATCCTTAAATTAAAATGTGTAATTAACATCATGCTACTGTGGAAATGTCTTTATTTTAATTTTAATACTTTGAAACATTCTCACCTGCGGCTGCAGAATAAACACAAAACAACCAGAGAATGAGACTAAATGAGAAAAATAATGGTATTGCATCACTGGGCCAGAATAGATATTCCTTGTCTACAATTCTAATGACACAGATATATGTCAAATAGTGTTGAAGTACTTTCTTTAGACTGTGTTCAGTAGTGTTTGTTGACGGGTTCATACTAGAGTTTTTCTAACCTCAGACGTGGATGTGTTTCCTTTCCCTTGTGTTATGTAAATCTAGGTGCTAGGTGATTCAGAAACTGAGTAAATCTGAAAAAGATGCTTATGTCTGAGTCTAGAATGCCTCAGAGTGCCACAGCTCTAACTAATTAGGTGGTACTTTACTGAGTGTCAAACCAGTTAAAAGTACAAGAGGTAAGCGGGCGCATTACCCTGCATTCTGCTCTGCAGGCAGAGGCACACCTGCTTTAGGCTCCACATGAAAGCCCCACAGCCTTAATAATGTGTCCAACTCCTTTAACCAGCCTACAGACTCCAGTTTGGAAATTCACAGAGCACGTAGCATCTTAGTCAACCTAGGGGAAGAAAAAATAAAATATAGAATCAGGCCATTAAGTTGTACGGTCAGGTTGCTAATAATAGTTGCAAAAGGGATTATTCAGTCACTGGGAGCAGTAGAGCAGGGGAACTTATTTTTGTTCCCGAAGAGTCGGGGTTTTTGTTTGGTGAGTAATGCTTCAGCAGCTCTCACAGTGAAGAGATGTATACACAGCTGTGGTCCTGCAAGCACCATGCCACCTGTGCTAAGCAGGCATCCAAGCAGAGGAAGAATCTGGCCAGTGCTTACTAAGCTCAGACAAATTCACTCGCATGAGTGAGACAGAGAAATAGATGACTAAACAAATCAAGTATTAAGTGTGTGTAATATGAAAAAAAAAATAAATGGGGGCTTACATTGCTTCTTTTTTCGGTTTTTTTCCCTTCTTTTTAAAAAGATAATTATCATTCATTCAGATACAGCAAAATATTGTTGGACCAAAAGACTTGGATTCATGAGCAGACCTAAAGCACCTTGGATGGCAGATTAGTTTGCCCTGCTAAACCATCCAGACTTGTATAGTCTGCTGATATTCTGTATTTATGTACTTCTTGATTATAAAACTAACTTAAAAACTTTTAGAAGTCAACAAAACTTATTCCAGTTCTGCTTTATACTAGTGAAATTTTTGCTGAAAAACAGGACACATTTCAATAGCAAGATTAGCTAGACTGTGAAATATTACCCCTCAGGGAAGTTGTAGGAGACCAGTTGCATGGATCATTTAAATGCAATTAGAAAAACCAGCAGAGGATGGAGCCAGGCAATTCCCCCTCCCCACCCTCCTTTGCTTTCTCCCCAAATAAGTTTGGAAAATGTCATTTGGGGAAATAATAATGGAGTCAGGTTGAATTTAGCAAATAGTTTTGGCTGAAAAGGGACAAATTTGAAGATCTTTTATTCCAGTAATTTTGTGAAAATGCCTGCATGTTAGGGAGAAAAGTTTCATGCTATAATGCAACTTGTCATTTCAAAATGTAGTGCTTTTATTTATGAATTGGGTCATACTTGTTCCAGGTTGATGCAAGAATACATAATTATATCTTTCTTTTCCTTCTTCTTTCTTTCCCCAACATCAGATTTTAATTAAGCTATCCTTTTTTTTTTTTTTTTTGTCATCTCATTCAAACAAAGAATCTGTTATTTGCACTGTTCTAGAAAGTATAATGAGAAGTCAATTTCAGGCTGCTAGAGGGACAGACTTTATTTCTTTTTCTGGGAGATCTCCTTTCATTTAGGGCCTGTGATTTACAGGTTGAGTTGGCTGTCTCACCTTAAGTAATGCCTTTAGTAGCTTTCAAGTTTCATTTTTCTGAAAACCTGGTGATGTGTATCAACAACTTCAGTTTCAGTGTGAGGTACATTTTTGCACTCCCTCTCAAAGTTAGGGTTTCAATATCTCAAATTTGGTGCTTAAAGCTAAAGCAGTTCTAAAGAGATGTAAAGACCAAGAGGATTTTTAGTGGTTCATAAGTCTTAGATTGCTTTTCTGAACAGGGAGGAATTTTACCCACTGAGCCCTGGAAGGTTTTCTCCCATGCAGCTTCCATTGTATGGATGTCAAATTCTTTGACAGATGGGGAAGAATTGAAACCAGGGAGGCTTCATAAAAGTAAGAATTTTTGGGGCTATTGGGACTGCAATATTTAGCAATCTGTTGTGAAGCAGCAGATGTATAATTCGATATACATAACTTCATTAATCATATTTCTTTCTTAAACGGTGATTAAAAAGAAGTGCTTAGAAATGAAACTTGTCTACAAAAGCTTGTTTTTGTCTCATTACTTCAGAAAGGTGATGGTTTCCCCCCTCTGTTGCTGTCTGTTGTTAATTAGGGAAGTAGAAATGGATGTGTAGAATTAGGTTGCACATAATCTCATCTGAATATTTAATCATGAATGATTAAGATAAAGATTTATAGCACAGATTTTGACATGCTGGCTGATAAAGCAATTTTAATAGAGCTATATTATCCCCACTTATGAATTTTCTGGGAAAGCAGGCAAGACAATAGTGTCTACCTACATTAGAGGGCAACAAGTTTTCCAGGAATGTTCTTTCCTTTCTTTTTTTCTAGAAAAAAATTTTGCTGATTGTCTGATGTACTATTAAAAGTTCCATGAGAGAAAATTTAAACAGAGAAAAGCCAAAATTGAAAGGCAAATTATTTTTTAATGAAACCTACAGCTGTGGATTCTAATAAAAGGATAATATCAGATATGTTTTATTTGAAAATTCTGAGATGCTATTTAATGGAATAATCTGCTAATGTGATACAGTATGACCAAGGTCACATATTTTCCTATCCTGTCTAGCAGTACTTTTTTGGATTGAAGTTTACTGAGTTGCATGTTCCACCCACTTATAGAATATAAGACTGTTGATGTCTCCAGGACCACGTGAGTTAGGTATGGTTGCATGCCTTTGCTGCACAAATAAACTGAAAAGTTATTAGGAAGTGCAGTAGTAACACAATTATTAATACATTGTTCATACAATATATTCTCTTGTAATCTCCCTAACAAGAAAGAATAATTGATTAATTATACCACTGCTCTGAAGGACCTGAACTATCATTAGATAATACTTGATTTGCCAGAGGAAGAACTAAGACAAGGAAAATTATGCCACCAATTAAAAAAAAAAAAAGGGCAGGTATCATGGTAATTGAGCATCTATATCCAAAATTCAATCTGAAATTCAATTCAGACACTATCTCTCTGGAAACCTTCTCTCTGAGAACATTGTGTGCATCTTATTTTAAGCTATACATTTATGACTAAAAAAAGGACATGTAGAAATGTCTCAGCGTTAATAGAGCTGGTCAGCTTGTTCTGGGTCACCCTGGCTCTGCCGGGGATCCAGAAATTAAGAAGTGTTCCACACGTGTGTTGTGGGGACGCAGTGAGAAGAGAGTCTGCAAGGTTGTCAGTGGATATTTCTGGGATCAACATCTCCGAAATCATGAGCTCAGGTGTTGTTTCAGGTTCTGTGGTAGCATAGGCACGATGCCATTTGGCTTTGTGCAGGTGTAGCACCTGCTACCAATCACCCTGTGGTTGTCTCAGAGTGGCGCTTAGGACAGGGTACTCACGAGTACCAGCACTGGCCAAAGTGTATTGCCACTCAAGGTCAATGAGAATTTTTACCAGGGCCTTTAAAATGAGAGCTAGGAGATTGACATTTTTGAAAATCTGTGGCATGGGAATTCACAAAGACTGAATTCGTCCTAGGAAACCTCATCTTGCATTCGGCTTGGAGGAGGGAGTCTCCCCCAGGAGGGGAGTTGATGGCAGAAGACTGGTTATAGCTGCTTGGTGCTTTGAATTATCGCCCTGGAAGAGCCCATCTCCTCTGCTGCACGTAGGAGGAACCTAGGGAGCATGGGAAAAAGTCAGGCACTGTAAATATCCCCCCAAGTGGCTTTCCCTGCTGTCTTCCTTACTTCTGTATTTCTAGCCCTGGGCTGCTGCTGCTGTCCCTTTCTTGCACTTGATGACATTCCCCCTGCCTACCCCTATCATTCTTTTTCCCTTTACCAGATTAAAGGTGGGAGTGTTACCTTTCCTGTTCACAAATGCCTCCTGTGTAACATTGATCCAACTCTGCTGGTCATATCCTGAGATATTTATCTTGTAATCTGTGGGGAGGATAGAAAGATAACTGTTCTGTACCACAGGTAGCTGTCCTTTTTCATTTTGTAGGGCGTGGAGAGGATTTTTTTACCAGACTTCAAAACCTGCAGCAGTAAATGAGCTGTTTAAGCCTTTTTGTAAAAGCCATTGTTCTCTTTCTGTAAAGTCAAAAGAATTGACATATCTCATTAGTCTGTTAAGCAGTACAAAGATAAATGCTTTATATATAAGGATGAATACAGATGATGATACCAGTTAATTGGTAGGCTTCATAAATGTAAACTACAGTGTCTGTAAAGAGCTTTTACTTATAAATTCTCATGATATTTTGGCTTTTTTAAAATTTCATAGATAATTTAGTTTTCTAATAGATGAATACTAATATTAAGTGGTCACAGATGAAAAATATCTACAATAAAATGTAAATATTTTCTGTTCTTTCTTAAGCAAAAAATGTGTTTAAATCCTGTTTTGTTTCCTTCTTAAACAGTTGGAGATTTTTATATAATAGGGATTTTAACGACTTTGTAAACAAGATATGAGATCTCTGAATTCTCATTGACAAGTTGTGAGTTGTGATCACTGTTCTTTACCTGTATTAATTATGAAGGCAATCCATGCTAAAATGTTTGAGGTTTCTTTCTGTATTTTGTTCATCTGGATAGTTATTACTCGAGCAAAATGAAGCTTGATGCACAAACAAAATCTTGGTATTTTTTTCTCAAGTATTTCTAGATGTATGTAAGGCAGAAAAATGTGTTGTCAGCTCCCAGTTAATTTGAAATTCAGCCCTTCTCAGCAAATTTCTGTTCCCGTATGTATTTGTTTCATTTACCTCCTGAGTCTTGTCTTAGATTACGTTTCTATGGGTAATTACACTAAGTAGCCCCATTTGAAATCCTGCTGAGCAGGGCTGGACCTTTAACCTGTAAACTTTGTCAGGCAGAGACCATAACTAAAGCGCTTATAAAAGTTGTATCTTGGCAATGATGGGTAATATGCCTGGAATCAGAAAATAATAGCAGAAGGTAATGAGGGGAAATCAACACAATTGAGCAGAGTATCTGAGTTCCTGATGGAAGAAATGCCTGCTTTTTTAGTCAGAACATTGTTTTGTATGGGAATTGTGTGATGTCAGGTGAAGGGACAGCATATCCTAATGACTGGCTGCTTTACCCAGTGTATCGGCAGGAAGAATAAAGATATTTCCCATTCCTTTGTCCCTTTTATCCTGGAGCCAACATGCCTCCAGCAGCACTGCTGAAGCCTGAGAGAGATTTGTGTTGCGTGCTTGGGAGTTAGTTAACAGCACTGAACTGGCAGTGACCTGTGACACAACCCAGGGGTGAAGGTACTGAAGGCAGGCAGAGGCAAAGGGTCTGTGTGTTAAGACATGGTCCCTGTAGCAGTCCTTGCTATGCAGTTCCTGAAGGGCAGGTGTAATAAATCCAGATGAGAGAGATGCTGCTCTGTATGCACACTGCTACATTCATAAGGGAAAAGCAAACACTTCTATTTTGTTTTCTGGTGAGTTCACAAAACTGCAGACAAGCGACAGCATGATTTGGTAAAAAATAAATAAATTGTTCATCTGTGTTGCCAATGTTAAGAGAGCAGATGTGAAAGATTTTCCTAAAAGAACTTTCTATTCATGTACTGAAGTCAGGAAGAGCATAATTAGAAGTTAGCTAAAAATAAGAGCCAGTTTTCTTATTGACAGCTGTCAGCAAATGTCTATAAAGCAAAAAATATTTGACCCCAACATGTACATCTAAAATTGTTAGCTTCTTAATTCGCTCAGATGGGTCATGGTGTTGTTGGTTCTTTTGCTGCTGAGAAGTGACACTAATGATTACATTTCCATTTTGAAGCAATTTTTGTTGCAGTACTTAGAAACTTAAAATCTTTACTGGTACTATTGGCAGGAAAATTATTTTTTCAAAGTCATTCTACTAAATGGAGTAAAATTTCCTAACAGCTTTTGATTAAAATAGTATTTTTTAAAAGCTCTGAATTCTTTAAATATTTTCTGCAAGTGCTTAATTGCATTACTTCAACTCGAATGCTGTCAGTGCAAAATTTCTCTTTAAGTGACACTTGAATTCTGCCAAGAGGCAACACCCCTTCTCTTCCAGACAGTGAGGTAAACAACAGATCTTTTTCTTTTTAAGAGATAGGTTTATCCAGGAAAAAAAAGCCCCATATGCATCAGTATTCCTGCAAGCACACACAGACCTTCCCTTCTGCATGCTATTTGATTGTCATAAGAGAGAGCATAAGCATAAGGATTAATGCACAGACCTCCATATGCTGATATGAGCCACGTTCAGATCCATTGTTTCTCACTATTTTTACATCTGTCTTTCTGGTGCTTTGTAATGGCTTGATTTCAGATAGTTACAAATGTTGTCCTTTTATACTTGGACCAATGCCAATCTCCACCAGTGATGTCTTGAGGCCTAGCAGCAGTTTTCCAGCAGTAATGGCTGAGAAGACAAGAGCTGCTTAATAACTGTGTATCATTTCAGCTGATGGAAATTAAGAGCTCTCCATATGAACCCCATTGATCCTGCCTGACGTGTATGGGGAGGCATGGCATGCACAGTTTTGGGCCCAGAACGGTGTGCATCGTAGCTCTTGGGACCATCAAGCTTCATGACATCACCCATAGCCCTTCCTCCTGCTGTTGTGGTATAAACCCTCATTGGAGCCTGCCTTGAATGAGAAATAAACTCTTTGGAAAATTATCTCTGCTGGGGGCTTGCTGGAAAGCCTGTGGGACCTTCATGTTTGTGAGGCTCACTGAATCCCCTTGTAACAACAACGTTTCGGACCATTTCCTCTCAGTCAATGAGATCAATTGTTTCAGCCTGTGCTGTTACTGGTGAGCTCTGCCTTGCACAACTCTCGTGGAAGCAGGTGGGGAGCACGGACCTCCAACAGTATGGTGAAAAATGACAAGGCAAAAAGAATGGCAGATGAAGTAAACAGCCAAGAATGGGGGCAAGGGAAAATCAGTTAAATCTCATCTAGATCTGCTAATGATATGGGTTTCCACTGATGCCAAATATAAATTAATTTCATCTGAATTTAATTCCAGGAGGCTTTAAATATAATGTTTCGATGACATTGTTTATCAAATGACTATATTTGTTTTAACTCATCAAGCTTCAATCTTAACACTTCATAAGTGACAGAAATCAAATGAGGATAGCTTTCTATCATGAATTTTAATTGTATCACTGCTCCACAGCTTATTTTTAAATTCTGAGAATCCTGGCCCAAGTCCAGCATCACAGCTACTGTGTACTGGAACCCTCCAAAAAGGTAATCCAAATTAAATAGAAGTGTGAATCCACAGTGGATTAATTAAATGACATTAAACTCTCATGTGGATACTATGAATCTGAATTAAAAGTGTCTTGATTCAATTTAACTTAATTTCCAGAGAAAATGAGTTAATTAAGTGTGCTGCAATTTTGAATGAAAGTGTCTACACAGACGTTTAATATGTTTTGACTAATCCACTTTAAAAATTAGTTCAGATTAACTTTCTCGAGTGACCTTTGCACTGGCAAACCTTTGGTAACTTGATAAGAAGTCAAGGAAAAGCTAATGCTCAAAAAAAAAAGGACTTTTATTGCAACCAGTAGTTGAGACTTTATTTTTGTATTGGAACTTTTGTGCAATCAAGAAGCAGCTTTATTTCTTGGGTCAGAAGTTGTTCTTCATTAACATGATTCATTCTGTCAAAGAAGAGGAAAATGGTTGTGCAGCCCCAAAAGTGAAGTACATGTGATGGTACAGTTGGTTTTGCCATGGGAGGTTGCTGTGTATGATTTGTTTTCGAACATCAGAGCAGGGAGATACCAAGTTTTTCTGGTATTACAAGAGCAGAGTAACAACATGTCTCAAATAGTGAGGAGGATACAGAAGCTCAGCTAATATTTTTTATTTTGAGAAGAAATAATAGACCACCATGGACCTAACCCACTCTTGATAATAAGCTGTAAGGGAATCATTGAGCTGAAAGTATCAAGAGGAAAATTCTGCCATCGTATAAAGGAAAAGAAAATTAATCAGTAGCATTACATGATCAAATCATGTGGGTTAAGAGTGATTACAGTACTGGCAGTCAGGATTGTGAATGTGGCTTGACATCTGTGCAACAATGGAGAGGGGAATGGCGAGGAAGAGGAAGGGGAGAAGCACAGGTATGTCTTTCAAGGGTGCAGATTCCTGTGGCAATGTCCCACCTTAGCCTGGGCCACAGGTCTCCCAAATGAGCTATGAAGCATTAGCTGGACCTGACAGGGCTGAAGCTGGGGTGAAAGAGATGAAGAGTGACAAACGTTAGCCCTAAGGGTCTCCCTGAGCCACTATGTTTATCTGTCCCATTTTTCCTGGCACTGCTGTGATGCTTTGGACTTGTTGACTGTCTCAGCTACCGGCATGCAGAGGGAGATGTTTCCTCTTCCTTCAGCTGATTATAAAGAACATGTAAGGAGAATCCAGTTTGGTGCCATATGAGGCCCAAATACTATCAAACAAAGAGTAGAAAGGCATGTTCCCGATTGGGATGAGATAGGAAAAATATCAGGAAAGAGGGATAAGGACTCAGCTGCTGTCTTGCAGAAGTAGTGCTTGCTCCAGTGATGCAGAGACTAACATATTTATCTTGGTCATCTTTTTTCGTTGATTGATGTTTTATTATAATTTTTGTGATAAGTAATTTGTGGACTCCTGGAGACTTCAGCACTCAGAGTTTTGTAATGATAATGTGATACAAAGAAGCTGAAGAGCTGAGAAAATATCAAATGCATGCTTTAATTGTACTTTGAATCTTTGTGCTTATTACCCACTTTTGTTATACTCTGTCCATTGCAAGAGCCTTTAAGACCAAGTATCATCCTCCAAGCACTTACAGAAATTACAGCAGCTATTGCTAGTAAAACGCAGAAACAGGTGCATAAGAAAATGAGATTTTGAATGCCTGCTTTAATTTTACTGCAAGAATAAGCTCTGGAAACAAAGCCCTGATTGGAAAAGTGCATAGAATCAAAAACAAGTTGCAAGAGTGTCTTCACTGCATCTTTTAATTATGAGGAAATTTTGCCACATTTTCATTCTGTATTATTATCAGAGCACAATTTTCATGCCTTTCATATTCTAAAAACTCCAGAGTGACACACACATTTATTTCTAGTATTAAATTGTGCTGCTAAAGCACATTCTGTTTGGCATGACGTCCTTTCAGTTTAATTTTCTCCAAAAATCCGTTTCATCTTTTCAGAATATAAATGGCATACCATTGACCCTTCAACTTCCTGCTATTCCCTCCTGTCTTCAGTACTCAGATGACTAAGTTGGGAATGTGTTCAAGTGGTGGCATCTGGCTCTTTGGGGAGCTCTGTGAGCAATTATGTTGGCAGCTTTACAGATGGCTCTTCATGCATTGTGGGGTGAATCTGAGCTTTTATCTTTTTGATATCTGTGATTTGGAAGAACTTGCATGCTGGTAAATAACCAAGCTCTTCCCTTCTTGAGTATCCGTTCAAGGCTAAACTAAATGCAGCTGCATTAAAAACTCACTGCTTTATGAACCAGACACAAATAAAAAACATACAAGTGCTCATCTACAGAGTTGTTTTTAAAGGCTTGGATACATGAATAGCATCCTCCTTGAAGACTCTGCTCTTTGTCTTCCATAAAACAGACATTGTCTTGGTAGCCAAGTATTTCCCAACTAGCAATTTAAGTGCTAATGCTTGAAAGAGAAACTATTAGCTGTTTAAAGAGAGTATTTCCTTCTAGTTCCCTTTAAAGACTAGCTGATTCAGGTGTGTCTGGAGGATCTTAAACCTGGACGCTTTGGAGTAGTTGTTTTAAAACAGACGTATATGTTAGACATATTCAGAGTAATCAGAAGGCAGCCTTATCAAAAGGTTGCACCTTCTCAGAAAACTGTCAGTTTACACTGAAGTAGATTGTGGGGACAGGCTGAAGTTCAGAGAACCCTGATGGGTGCAAGAGGGGGAGACCTTCCAGACTCTACAGCCTTTGATTTTCATAACCCTAGCTAAAGTATGGAGACCAATTTATTTTCATTTTCGGAGCATATCTGATCTGATGTCAAGCAGCTTATTAGTGTCTTTTGGGGACGTGGAGTTGTGTATATAGGCAAGAATAAGGCTTGAAAATTTTTCAGTACAGGTTAAAGAATTAGCTGGAGCATCTAAAAGACATCCCAGTTTTAAATAGGATGTCTTCAAGTGAAGATGTCTAATTTCATCCCCTTTCTTAGCTGAGTTCAGAGGACAGCAGTGAAAATGTCATGACTGCACCTAAGACATCAGGTTCAGGGATTTGTGAAATCAGAGCAGAGGGGTAGTCTGGTCCAGAGTTTTTCACTTGCAGCCTGTGAAGAGAGCTGCTGATAGGGTTTGCTTGCCGTTCTGCCTAACTTCCTGGCTAGAAGCAGTGCTTTAAATCAAACAAGGGCACAAGAGAAATCTAGACACTTGAGATTTTGCATTAGTGATTTCTATAGATAATGGATTTATAGATAATATCTGCCTCAAATAAATCTGGCCTGGGTCATAGAAAAACATCTGCTAGTTGCATTACTGACAAGATTACATATTGCTTTTTGGGGACTGAGCTTGGTGAAATCAAGAGAGTGTTTTCCAACAATCCATTTTTCTAGTTGCATAACTCCCTCAGGAGCAAAATGAGGTCCTTGGACTTGGAAGTGAGGGAGGGAATCTCCCAGAAATGCTAAGAAAATGTTGAGATATATGATGTAACCTGTAAAATCCTGGCATCAGGATGCTGTGTCATTTGAGACGATTCTCTAGAATTGTCACTTTGATTAAAACCACTTGATTATAACATTTGATTATAAAAAGTTTTACTATGTGTTCTTTATGAAGCATTCCAGGATTGAGGAGTTTTACATAGCATTTCTAATGAGATGGATTTTGAGCAAATACACCGTATCTGAGTTGCTATGAGTCCATAATCTCTTTTAATACTTAGAAATAGAAACTTCTGACTAATCTTTTTCCAGTTGTAAGACTGTAATGTACTCATTTGAAAGATTAGCTGATAGTTTGTAAGGATACATAAAGTAAAATGTGAATCAGCTTAAAGGACTTAGCAGAAAGACAGAATTTTCGTATATTCCATAGAAGATTGAATTACAGCCTTTGAGGATCTTGTGTTCACACTCACAGCCAAGAGACAGTAAAAATTATGACTGAACTATGAAGGTCCTATGACTGTCACGTGTCTTAGACAATTTGATTATTGAACTGTTACCTGGTTTTAAGGAGTTAATTTCTGCCTGACTACTGACACACAGAGGAACATGGCAATGGCCTTAGACAACCCTTCTGCTGGCATTTAAGAGAAAAAGAAAAGAACTAGCTAATTTTGAAGACAATCGTGACTCTCCATTCCTGCTCCCTGGGGGAGAGAGATGAACAAAACTGGCCAGACTCAGAAGGGCCAGACAGGGGCCTCAGGGAGAACGCTGAAGTTAGGGAAGATAAGATGGCTTTTGTGTCAGTGTTTTCTCCAGTTGCTTATTCTTATGGTTTCTAAAGAAGCTGTTCTGAGCTACTGTATTTATCATCCTGCCTTCTCTCCAGAGAGACGTCCCTTGCAGATGTCAAACTCATTAGGACCTGCTGAAAAATGAGGCTGCTATACAGTGAAGACATCTAACTGATGAACCCAGGACATTTTTTTGTTTTTAGGTGCTCACCCTTGGAACACACCTTGATATTATTTTGTGATGAAATCTGGGTGTATACCCCTGGTGTCTCTGAAAATAAACCTGGCTATATGAGTGGAAAGAAGGTACATACCAGCAGATCAGTTGATCTTGGTGACAGGGGCCAAAACTTCAGACAGGATCGTGGTCTGCATTTACCCCACGTTACAAGCAGTTTGGTGCTCTAGCTCTGTTGTGTCCAAAGCAGGGTCCACACATGAGACAATGCATTGAGGCATACACAGAAAATACATTTTGTACCATTAATAAATTAAATAATAGTTTATTTATTTATTTATTTATAAAATCATTTTTTAAAATAGCATTTCATCTTTAGTTCATCCTTTTCTGTTTCAGTTTTTGTGTATGCTTTGCAATATGCGTAATATATTAACATTAGTAAAATGAATGAATGAATGAAATTTGTTTTGCTCAAAATGTTTTTACTGATAGGTGTTCACCATCAAAAAAGTATGGAGATCACTGCTGTGCCTTATTTCTATAGGTGAAGGAAGATCAGGCCTTTCTGTAAAGCAGGAAAAGATAAAGTCTGTATAACAGGGTTGCCTTAGGAAAAGGGTCTCTGTAAAATCAAATGTACAGTCTCTCTGCTGTAGATCTGCAAAGAATATATAAGTAATTTCTCAGGGTAGCATGCAACCAGAGAAAGATTTAGAAGAAGGAACATTTCCATCAGCATAGAATAATCTTTATTTGCATAATGTTTAACTACTACTTAGTAAGTTTAAGTCTCATTAAAATTATTTTTAAATTACTGCATTTATTCAGAAACAATGAATTCTGACTAAAGGGACTTAAATTCAATAATTCATCCTCCTAAGCAGATAAGTTTCCTCTTGGATACTCAATTCCAAATTTGTGACAATGAAAACTAACAAACAGTGATGTTGAGATATTTTGTTTCTGATGCTAAATATTATTAAAAGAATTATGTATACAATTCTTTTCTTTTTTCTTTCTTAAAAATATTCCCCAGGCAGATGAAATCTTTTATGCATTGAGTAGAGCAGAAGCACAACCAACTTCATGCAATTTTATCAGTAGAAAAGAATAGTAGGAAAGAGAAATGGGAAACAAAGCAAAATTCTAGCATTAATCAGTATGATCAATTTTGTAAGGCATCTCTCTGCACTCAATTTAGAAAACAGTATGAATGCCATGACAAACCTTAGAACTACAAATAATTTATTATTTGTTATTATTTGTTTAAGTACTTCAGATTCTGAATGCCTGCTTCTTTCTGCACTGGAAAATGTCCAACAAAACTATGCCCCCAGGTCTTAGGATCTACCTATAAAATAGAGAAAACCAGTGGAATACTCACTTCTCATCTCCCTTTTGGGTCTTAGTCTATGTTGTTAAATTGAAATACTGATATATAAAACACAGGCTGACAGTAGCACGCCAAAGTCTCCCACAATGTATGTGTATAAGGTCAACCAGCATCAAAGCCTGTAAACAGTAATTTCTAAACTCTCACCCGTCAGCTCAGAGAAGAGAAGAGATGCCACAGCCTGCAACACACCCTAGCTTTGGCAGAACTGGGTCTGTTGACATGCCAGGGTGAAAACCAGGACAACACAGGAAGGGAATCCTGAGGTCACAGCTCATGGAAATGGATGCTGTCAGATTGTGCCTTTCAGCTGCTTCCAGCTGACACTGAATCATTTGGAGAAGTCAATTCTCTGATTGTCTTGGCCCAAACCAGTTTTATGTCAATTTCCTTATCTTACTGTTTGTATAAGCTATAGTACAGAATTCACATTCTACATTGTATTGGCCTCTGAAGAGTTTCCAGACAGACATACGAGAGTATCCCTGGAACGTGTGACACAGGCAAGTCCATGCTTTACCAGCTTTGGTCTCCAAGTGACATAGAGGTATAATGTGTTAGTTGTTCAATCTGCAGAGTCATGGCATGAGTCTGGCAGAGTCATGGCATAACTAGAATAAGTTACTTGGTGTTGCTTTAAGTTAGGTGAGCAATCGTGTTAATAAGGGGTCTAGAATATTGAGGGCCGGCATCTCTTACTCTACTTGTAAGAACAAAATAAGTGTAATAGAGGACGATTTTGGTGATACACTCATACTTCTATGCATTCCATTGTGTAACTTAAAGAATTTTGGGAAAGATAGAGCAGCCTGTATGGTGAACACACAGCGCAGCAGCAAAACTGCCACTAGCAGTATTTGGTGAACTGAAACTACAAAACACTTTCAGTAGTTACTATCTGCTGTCAGCCCTGCTGCACTGTAGCTTGTGCCACGTAATTCTCCTTTGAAGGTTTTGAGTCAATGATGCTTCTCCCAGACACCTCATGCAGTGAATTCTTTCCTGCTCCTTCTCACGTTGTCAGTTCTTGGCTGATGTGGCCCTTTCACTGGCTTTCAGTGTTGTTCCACTGAAGAGGGAGAATGCACACAACTCTGTAGTCTTTCCTTGGTTAAGCAACAGCAGACAGTGTCCAGTTAATAAAAAAATTAAATTACTGTAATTAAATAAGATTTTCTTTTCCCTCAAAGACACATACTGAACTTGTGATGTGTACCTAAGATTAAGAAAGCTCTAATCCAGAAATAATCTGCATAATATGTGGTGGAGAGGCAAGTAGAAAATGTTAGCAGTAGCTGTGATTTGGAAATGGGATCATTAACTGTGCTGACATTCCTGCAGTACTGGAAACTTGATCTTTAAGTGATCTTCATTGCCTTAAAAAGGATGAAATTTTAACTGTAATGAATTTCAGAATTTGTTTCCTTCTATTTGCTGGCTTTTTAAGATCAAGGAGAACAATTACTTCGAGATTTTTCCTAAGCATATGGCTCAGAATTGTATTCATTTTAAAAGATGTATTATTTTTATGTAATCTCATTATACCAGCCTTAGGGAAAATACCAATTATTGTGTGATTTGCATGAGTTGGCAACACTGAAACGTTAGCGTGGTACGGTGCAGTGTATCACATGCTAATATCTCAGCACTGAGGTGACTAATCTGCTGTGTTAATTCTCTTTCTGTGGGGGATAGCTTGAGAAACCCCTTTCTTGACAGTGCTAATCTCACTGCTGACCCTTAAAGTATCTTTAAAAAAATTTTTCTTAAAAGCTCACAGAGAATAACGTGACAATATTTTCTGTCCTCTATTGTGGACCCCATGAGAAGTGATAAAAAGAACAGATACAGAGCAGACAAAAGAAAACCCATAGGTTAATGCCTGTTTTGTATCACTTCATATTTTAAACATTACTGATCTTCACAGAAATCTTCCTAGAAATCTTTTAAATAGCATTCATACCTCTCAAAATAGGGACCACAACATATCTATCTTTACCAGTTCTCTTAACACTCATGAATAACGAGTTAAAATTCATTTTGCATGTTCATCTAGTGCTTCAATTGACAAGTTGAAGGTTCTTCTGGCATTAGAATGTGCCATGATTTATTGTCTTTATGGACTTATTGTCCAAGGTGCACACTGAATAGACTAGTGGCATTCAAGAGACCAAATTCTGTTGGCATTTACCCTCTCATAAATTCGAGGTAGCTTTGCTGATTTTAAGTAATAATACTGCAGGTTTGCACTGAGACCATGTCCACATTCAAAGAGCTTTCCTCATTAAAGCTAAACTGAAAGGGCAGATTATGATTTGTTTAATTAATAGTCTGTAGTTCAAAATATTATAATATTGAATTTTCTTCTCCAAGAAGACTCATCTGTGATTTGGGTTCCCAGACTGCTCAGTGAAAATATTAATGCCAGCTACTCTGAGACTGAAGTTCAGGGCCTTTGGAAAGCTCCATTGGGTTTGTGTTGGTATTAAAGCTTTTGAAGTAAAAGCATCCCATGCCTGGGTATTTTCAAGGCAGTGTAAGAGCATACAAGACATTTTGATGGTAGGTATGACATGGAATTATACCTCGTAATCATGGGGTTTGTTTCTGAAACAATAGAATTTGCCTATGGGGTCATGGGGATGGTGCTGTGCAGGGCCAGGAGTTGGACTCGGTGATCATTGTGGGTCCCTTCCAACTCAGCATATTCTGTGATTTATTACATATGCAACTATTGCTGTGTTCATTATTTCATTTCAATATTTACTTCACAGAAGTATTCAGGGGCCCTGTCAAGATAAAGGAAAGAGAAGACAAATAAGTCTCTTCCAAATGGCTATTTTAAGACAAAAAGTAATCACTTATACTCAGTGGCCAAGAGGACAAAGAAATCCCCAAACTGAAGTCACTGTTAGGAAAGACTTCCTGTGCAGAAAGAGAGAGCGCCAGAGTGGATAAGATTGACTTGCCCAAGAAGTGGCGCACAGCATCCATGGTGGTGGATTTTGGGCTATGGAAGAGGAACAGCAGCTAGGACATGTTAGGTGAACAATTGTTGAGGTGTTTGATCTTGGAAAATCCCCACAGTTCTACTGAAATAATCACAGTATTCTGGTAAGAAGGACTAGGAAAACATCTCATTTCAGGCAGCTATCACAGCAAAATATTTATGAAAAAGTAATGTATGTACTCCTGCAGTCTCTTTTCAGTTGAAGGAACAATGATGCTGAATGTATTTAATTTGAAATTAGAAGCCTTCTGAATATTGGGATAATGATAGTTCTAGGGGTATATTAATGAATCTGTGTGAAGGAAGGCAGGGCTGAAAAATGGCTAATCAAAGCACAAGCTATTTTAAATGGATTCCAATTTTATCTCATGACCTTCATGAAAAATATGCAATATCTGTATCAGTAAATACTCTGGGTTTTTTTGCTGGCTTAGCACTTCTAAAAATATTTTTTTTCTTTATGCTTAGGAAATAGAGAATGCATTTTGGACTAAATAGCGGTCAAAATACTTTTCTTATCATCACCTATATTTGCAGAGCTCTGCCAGTGGTTGAAAATAGCCAATTATTTTCAAGAAAGGTAGATTTGGGGCAACTTTAAAAATCACAGAATTCTTTGGGTTTGAAGGGACCTGTAAGGATCATCTAGTTCTAACCCCCTTCCATGGACAGGGACACCTTCCACTAGACCAGGTAGCTCAAAAACCCCATCCAACCTGTTCGTGTATTTTTCAGAGGTAAGAAAAATAGGCAGGCAAAAGAAATCCCTACATAATATCAGTTAGGGTAATTTCTGACCCCAAACAAGCATTTAAATGTGGAAGTAATCTAGTTTTATTTTATAAATGTAGGAAGCCCCGAATCACCATCATCTCCTAATTAGTGGGACACTGTCTGATGCCCGTGGTGGCTCTTTAGTGTTGTCTGGGGATGGAATAGCAGCACTGTGCTTATGAGGGACACTGTGGTTTTTTCCCCCAGTATAGAATGCAATGCTGGTACAATTAAACTTACAATGGTCTGACAGCTTTTGCTTCCTTCTGTTGTGTTCTAGTTTGTTGCTGTTTGTCGCACAAACGCTGTGACTGATGAGTTAAATCCTAACTATGGTGCTTCATGAATACAAAAAGAAGTAGTGATCTTCTGGAGCCGGGGAGACCCTTTGCCTGTACTGAAAACCATAGCTGGAGACTGTGAGGGTGGATTATGCTCACAGTTAAAGGTTTTGGTTTCTTTATGGGATGCAATAGAAGAACTTAAAATTGATCACCTTCACAGACAGGTGTTGGCAAGATTGCCACCTCCTCACAGATTCACGAGAGCTTTACCCCATGCAAAGTTTTGCATTCTGCTTGGTGTAGCACTTCATGTCAGATGAAAAGATGGAGTTTTCTGTGTAGAACCTCCAAGCTTGTGGGTATTTGTTCTGTTTGTTCCGTGTATCACTGAATTCCATCAACTCCTAGTTAACACAATAGAAAGTTAAAGTTCTCAGCACCCTACAGAAATTCTTAGTTCCTGATGGAACTGGGTAATTTTTTTTGTTTTGTTTTTGCAAGGGTTTGTTTGTTTGTTCTGCTGTTTTGTTTTAATGCAGGAACCCCTTCCTTTTCTTAGTTCTTTGATCTTTGAAAGTGGGTATGCTCTTCCTCCATCAAATTTCTGATACTTATGGCATTCCATGAACAGCCCCAGAGTCAATCATGATCAGAAGAGCCGTCAGGTGGTCCTTGGCTACTGGGCCAAGGGAAGGAGAGAATACAAAATTATCAAATTATCCTAATTCACTTCTTTTTTTCTGTCACAGGAAGGGAGCTAAGAACTACAAAAAGAGAAAAAAAAAGATCTGTTGCATTAGGTTGCCTTGTATATATTATCCTCCATTCTGTTCTATGGTTACATGGTAATTTTTTAATAAAACTTGTTACAAAACACTTCTCTAAAGATTTCGACCTTAGATGCTGTTTTCATAAAAGCTGGAACATTTTCTTAACCTGTTTGTTTAAAAAATAATTCTTAGTGATTTTTTATTAAATCCAGAATGAAATTCTCATTTAACAGCAGGAAAAGCCAGTAGCAGTAATAGCAGAGTGATCCAGACTCACTTTGGAGATCTGTGTTCAACAGTCTGGCTTACAGTAGACACAGAAATGGTTCATATATGTTTCCCAAATCAAAGAACTGAGCAGAGTATAGGTATGAATTTGGGTCTCCCTTACACTGTAGAATAAGTCTCTCTCAATTTTTTTTTTCCCCATTGGAATTCTCTTGCTTCTTATAGACAAATGCTCTTGGATGCCAGGAAAAAGCAGGCTGATTCTAGGAGTGGTTGGAAGATCCCACGTGCTTATTTTTGGCCCACTGAAATGTTGATTCAGTAGCATCAAATCAAACGGTTCCAGTAAATGTGACTAGAAGAGGCTTATTTGGTATCAAGCCAAGCTTCAGGGAGATCCCTCACCTTTATTATCCTGTGCACCCATTCCCTTTTCCTGCCTCCCCTTGTCCATCTTTTATTTAGCAGGTCTTCATTGTCTATAGGAGTGGAATAAATATAATTTCTGAAGCCTTGTATTGTTATGGACTTTGTTTTACCACATAGTTTCAGGTTTTAAGATGACAATGAAACGCATGTCTTCTTGCATATTTTACAGAATCAAGATAAAAATAGTACTAAGTTTATTTCAGAGTTCATTCCTTTAATGTCTAAACTGTTTTTTCTAAGGATCACTTCCAAGAAATCTATTTTATAATTAATTCTAATATAGTACTTTTATAACTCCTGCTGTCTGTAAGCTCTTTATCTAATTCACAGAAAGTAACAATTTTAGATTTATCCCTTTGTTATAAGTGATAGCAAATATTTTCTTGTATAGCTTTCCTTTTTTTTTTCTAACTGGAAAGCTGAGAAAAGTGTTTTTCCTTCTCAAGTCTTCACTGTCTTTGATTTTGCAGTGCTTTGGTTCCTATGATTTGTTTCTTTCTGGCAATACAGAGCAGGGCCTTGGACTTTTGGGTCATAAGGCAGAATAAAATTCAAGATCTTTTTAACCAAAAACCACAGGCACGTATCACTGGAAATCAAATAGAATTTCCATTAATGTGTAATAAGACTTGTCTTTTAGACTGAATACTAGAGGGCAGCATAGCTGAAGCAAACTCTGAAATGTTGTTAACATGGGATTCAACATTTGCAGTAGCCTGTTCTGGATGTAACAGAATAAATAGCAACCGGTATCAGACCTGTATGCAGGGACTTATTCAAGAGCTGAGGAGAGCAGAGCTTTTACCCTGCCTGGTTAGCTCACACCCTTGCTTTCCTCAGTCTTGAATTCCCCAAAGACAGGTTGCTGCTGCCCTGGGAAGGAAAGTCATGCTGGTTCATGCCGTATTACTGCTTGCAGTCACCCATCTCCAAGCATCCCCAGCCAAGGTCCCTAAGCCTCCCACAGGATCCATTGCCTTGAAGAAAACCTCTAGGATCTTCCCTGACTTCCAGAATCTCTCCTCCAGCCAAGATCTTAAACCGCTTTCCAGGCTGGAAGGTGTCTCTGCCAATGGAAGTGGTGGGGGGTGGAACTACATGATCTTTAAGGTTCCTTCCAATCCAAAACATTCTATGATTATATGATTCTTTTTTCTGAGACCACCTCCTCTGTTCAGCAACCCTTTCTGGCAGCAGCTGTTTTATGCAGAACCCAAAACCTCAATTTCCCAGTCTATATAGTCTCTGTGCAGAAGCACAAGGTGCAACCAGCCTGCTAACTGGTAACTCTGTCTCATGTCTCCTTATTAACAGAAGGATTCAGGACATGCCAGTTCTGTTTAGCCCAGGTGTTACTGAAATTTCCTCCCAGCTTGGACCAGTTATAGCTAGTGAGAGTAGACTCCTGCTTGAGGACTCAGAAGTTCAGTTTTGGACATTCATGACCCCCAATATGCCATGCATTCATTTACCAGCTGCCTGTTAGTGTCCACAGGCCAAGATATTTTTTTCAACTTCAATACCCGTTTATGTTGGGTAAACCAGGGAAAGTCTAAGGATTACAGGCTTCAGGATTCTGCTTTCTATTTTCACTGTAACTATTCTCCTAGCTATAATATTCTTAAACCAAATTGAATTTGTATCTGCAGAGACTGTTAGCACCAGTATTTCTTATCTGTAAACAATCTGTTGTCTCTTTCATTTTTGTTCTCATCTCAGCCCTTTATAGATTATGACAGAATTTGAGTTTCTCATATCCTCCTGGGTCTGTTCCCAAACCAGCCTTCACATCCAATGTTCTCTCTGCTCTGCACGCCCTTTTTTAATCTCAGCATTTAGCTATGTTAAGCTACATTTTCCGGTCTGAGAAATTATTGATATTCTTGGGTGCATTTTAATCGTACCATACAAAGATAGGATCATGTGATTCCCATTAACGTTTATGGGAGTCTTATAATTAAATCCCTGTGCAACACAATGAAAAAAATGTACCCTTCTATCTTATTTCCTTTGCTGGACGGTTGTATGTCATGTACCTGGGTTAGTCAAAATGTGTTAAAAGAAATGCAAAAATACCACTCTATCGCTCTCTTTCCCTGCCACTAGAAATTGCCCCTTTTTAACAGGGGAAATTCTTCCTTGTCAGTACTTACAATGCCAGAGTCAGGATGTGAGTTTTGAGTATAATAGCCTGTTTCTTGCAGTTCCCTGGTGCTGTCATACTTCCAGGACTTGTGTAACTTGGATCCTGTCCCAGCAGCTGCCATGTAGCTCCACAGATAATGGATTAAGTTTAATTTGGCGGTCCTACATAATGGAAGGAGGTCAAGGTTTTCACTTTATTTTGGTTCTTGGTTTGAAGCCACCCAGGTTGACAGTAGCCAGAATCATTACTAATTTGCAATTGCTTATGAAACAAACCCAATATTCTTAATAGAGTTCCAAGTGGACAGGTGTCCACGTGGCAATTAGCAGTGAAGGAATTATTAGGGCTGTTGCAAAGAAGCCAGAGATGAGAAAGATCCTTGATGCTAGGCAGTCCTGCAGTCCAAGGTCATGATTGCTCATGGTAAATAGTGAAAGCAAAATACTGGTATTGTAAAGAAGGTTTTAGTGTCGTTGCACAGGCAACCCTGATATTATGGTGAAATTAGATTCTTTTGCTGGTGCAATTATAGGCTTTCAGAGACTGTCACTTTATTATTTGTATATTGTAAAGAGAATGGGTAAATAGCATTTATTCCGTCTCATTATAAAAGTCAGACTGGTCTCACTGTGATTTCTCCACTTCTTATTAGCTAATTGCACACTGTACTGTGCCAAAAAGGAACAGTTTTGTCCACTGCATAAAAAATATTCCTATTTCTCATCTACATAAACTATAACTTGCCTTCTCATTCAGATATACAATGGCTTAGCAGTCATCTGCTATTAAATGCTGAGTCATTTGATTGCTGTTTCTGGAGTCTTTTGCTGAGTCCAGTGATGCTTCAGCTCTTTGCTTCCTGGTCAAAACAGAGACCCGAATCAGAAGTGGCAGCAGCCAGTTAAGTACCATGACTGCATTTTTAAATTAGAGAAGTCCTCACTAAGAACAAGTTTTCACATGTTCCTAAGTCAAAACAAGCTCCAGGGAATTTGGATGCATCTTTTATTTCCACCTGATTGCTCAGGTCTTTTCATATCTTTTCATATATATGTGTATGTGTATATATATATTTGGGTTAATCACTTTTATCTCAATGTTGACTAAAGTGGTTTTTATATAAATTAGGATCCACATTAAAAAATAAGAGCATATTAAAAAAAAAAGTAATCTCAAAACTGAATTTGAAATGAGTACCTACAGTTCATTTGCTTAGGCAGAACCAACATA
Source organism: Machaerirhynchus nigripectus (assembly GCA_013397975.1). Lineage (NCBI taxonomy): Eukaryota > Metazoa > Chordata > Aves > Passeriformes > Dicruridae > Machaerirhynchus > Machaerirhynchus nigripectus. The sequence goes on from VZRQ01002125.1 coordinate 40,988, forward strand.
AAGCAAAGTGGATCTTGGTCTCTTGAAAATGCAGTTCATTATTTTTGAAGGCTGTAGGGATTTGTCTTTCCTTTACCAATTAAGAGTGGAAGTCTGGTTTACATAAACTGCATACAGATTGCATACCTTGATATGAGAGTGGAGAAATCCATATGGACAAAATATTCTAAACCTATTACTTTTTTTATTAATTTGACTTAACATTTTGAACCGATGCAGTGTAAAAATAGGCTAATGCTGAAGAACGCTTTCCTAGAGTGATAAAAACAAAATGTAAATTCCCGAGTGAATACTTAAACCTGAAAAGGCTATTAGGAAGCACATCTGCTTGCTTATTCTGCCTAGATTAATGTAAAAGTTTACATAAATAAATTTTATTTTTTAAGTTGTTTAATACAATTTCTTTAAAATCCCAACAGAAATATTTACTATCCTGATAACCATAAAATCCTGTTTTCCCTGTGTGTTGCTATAGCCACCATTAGTTTGTAATGAACAGGTGTGTATTAAAATCCTCCTTCAAATACACAGGAGTTCATCATCTGTCTTTAATTTCTGTTGATTTTCTGCTCTAAATCATAATCAATTTTTATGACTGAGATTTTTATATTCTAAAAAATGCCACTGAACATTATGTGGTCAAGATTTTGACCAACTGGTAGGAATCATAGCTCAAATACAGTTATCAAAATATACAGGTTCTTCAATACAAGGCTAGTATATATTACAGCAATTACTGGTATTTAATACATAAAGGAAGTGGAAGTCTTGCACTGTGGCCCTCTGATGACACTTTTACACCTGCTTGGTCAATATTTTGGTCTGTAGTTCAGCAAGCTGTATAAATATTTATTCATCTGAATTCAGCTCTAAATAAATGAGCCTCTACCAGTTCAACAGTGATCAGTGCCTTTTACTGAGTGCTGCATTTAGTCATACATACTAATCCTAAATTTTGGTCTTAAATTTTGGTGGATAGGAAGTAAACAACACTTCCAGTCTTTTTTTGTGAATCAGTCTCTCCTTATATGAAGTGTATATATTGTGTAGTCATTCCTAATGTGTATTGTCTTATCTATGATTTCAACTTGAGCTTTTACTGAAGGTAGAAAATCTGTCAAGCCTGCTTTCAAAAGCCTCAGAACTTAATTTACAAGTCAGTTAATGATTTCAGTGCATTTAATAATCCAGTTGGTCACAGAAGAACAAATGTATTAATGACTAGGCATTTTATTTGAAACTTCCTCTTTAGTCAGTCGTCATCTTCTACTTTTAATAAATCATAGTTTATTAAACTAGGGTTTAATGAGTTAATGGTCATTAATATGAAAGCAATATTTGCTTTTATTTTGTAAGTATTGCTGTAAAATATCTCAACAATATTTCTGCCTGGAGAAGGCTTTTTCTGTGAAAAGCAACAGATTTTCAGCCTTTGGGATTTCCTTTCCAACATGCTGGAAACTAATGCTCTCCTCTTTGCCTAAGACCAAAATGTGTGTGCTATTAAACATAGTAAGATCAAAAAACATCCTGTAGTTATGTCTTCCATTAAAACCTTCACTGAACACAGGTCAGCACTAGTTATGTTGCTGCTAACAGAGGGAGAGGCTTTTTTGATAATATTTTCACACTCAAGTAGATATACTTTTCCATGTAATAAGGCACTATGTAGTGTGCCTTGGGTTCCTGAAGCCTGACTGCCGACAAGAATTTGTTCCTATTTGTGTTGTGAGGAGATGGATAAGATGAAAATTTCCCAGTGGCTCTGAGGGTGTGTTCTGTGAACACATGGACTTTTTAGAGCACACATGCAAGGTAGTTAGTTTTGCTGATTCGCTTCTGTTTGAGGATGTCTTCTACAAGAGTGCTGCCTTTGTTTTTTCCTTGAAAAAAGATGAAAGAATGAGCATAAGTATAAAATATGGTGAAGACTGGTTAGTAGACTTGTTACTTGTGATGCTGCCAGGACTCATCTGCTTATGTTACTGAAATAAATTTGTTACTACAGTTTGTGCTATCATCAAAGTACTGATTAAACTACAAGGCAGTGTATTGAATTCTGTTATAGCTTAAGTAGCATAAACAGCTTTGTTAACTACTTTGTTGCTAGATGCACATAGCTACTCTACATTGCAGGGTTGAGGTGCTTGAACTAAATTAAACATCACTCAACTTGCAATTTAACTAACTACAAAAAAACCCTGAAACAACTAAATAAATAATTCAACAAGGAAAATACACAAAGGCCACACCTGCACAATGAAAGACAGTTTACTCTTCTTCTTGGATAGCCTGCTTCAGAACACAGTGAAGTTGGCCCTGCTGTGCTCTGTGCCATTCCCCCTAGTTAGCTGGGTACCCAAGCCACTTCACTGCACATCTAGCCTGAGCATCTTAAGACTATCCTGCACTGTGACCTTCAAAGAAAACAGAGATGATGTGGCCACCAGAAAACACTAAATTTGACTTTCCAAACACAGACTAACTTGCAAAGGCCGGAACTTTTGCCATGTTAACTTCCACATAACTAATCTGGAAACAGTCAGAATATAACTCAGTGGAGTCATCTTTCCCAGTGGAAAAAGAAAAGTTATGAAATGTAAATCTTTAACAAAACAAGTGACTATTACAAGAACTGAGACATTCAACTTATTGTATGGCAACATTTTAGGTATTTAGATCAAAAAAAGAAGGGAAAAAAGGAGTACTGAGTGCACCAGAAGGAAAGGTGCTTTATTTAACATTCCTGTGATACAAAATACAGTTATCTGCTGAACCTCCAAACTACTAGTTAGCTCCTCTGAACTCGGCCACAAGAAGAAGAGGAACACCCAAATGAGGCTGGCAAATGCAATTCACACAGATTCCATGTTAGATAATTAGCAATGCTCTATAAATGCTCAAAATTATGATTTTTGAAAGAAAAATAACGGTTTTGCTTTGTCTGACAGAGATTTAGTACTGTGCCAGATCATACTTTCTCCACTGGGCACTGTGCTGGACATCTTACAACAAAACCCCCCCTCCAGTCCCCACCATGCAAAAATACTCCCACAGAAGCCCCTTCCTATGGCCCCAGAACCTGAGTTTCCTCATTTCTTTCAATGGCAGATTGTAGTTGGGTTCCTGATACAGATGTTGATTCAGTTGGTGCAAAACCAGTCATGGTGACTTCCTTATCTGTTCAGAACTCCTTTCACAAGAGAAGGTCTGGGTCATGAGTGAGGGAACCCGAAAATAAATGCACTGTTGGAGCATGGTCAGGAGGAGGGATGGGCTGCTGCTGTCAAAGCTTATTGTAAGAGCAAGCAGTAGAATGCTTCAGATTAATCTGTTTCAAGGTTCGGCTCATGACACATGCTAGAACAGAATGAGGTAAAATTGAGCTGCAGCTCTTTCACTGAGATAAAAGCAACTATGTCTCAAAATGGGTTTTATTTACCTTTTGCTGCTAGATAACCACTTAAGCTCTCAGAGTTGATGAAGACAGTAGATAAGCAGTTAGGGTTAACATAGCTTCAAGGAAACCTTAAGACAGATGTTCCCTTTGTTTTTATCTACACTAAATTTAACAATCATAAAACATTATCACATACAATACTGGCTTCAGTTAAACTGTTCAAGAAACATGGATCAGTTTCCTAATGTAATGTCTCTCCTAAAAGTGACAGATACCTCTGTAAAAACTATTTCACTTCTGCAATGTTAAAAATTAGCGTGATCTGGGTCTTTGTGTGACTGCCTCCTAACTCCGATGTTGCCTTCTACCAGTGCAGCAGGACAGCCATAGCTTTTCTGACTTTTATTAGCACAGATGAAGTTAACTGGAAGGTTTGATCTGTCTAAAGCAGTGTGTGCATATTTAGTAACACAAATGATTTAGAGCTATTGTTAAATCCCCTGAAGCATGCAAATTTTTGTTAAGCTTGATTAGTATTTGTTAGTTCCATATGTTCAAAATCTTTTCATTTTAGGCCGTCTGTTGTTCAGAAAGGAATTAATTTCCAATTTAATCTTTCTATCTACAGTGTGTCCTTTACAGGTACAGTCCCACAATAAGATAGTAGCAGTGTTTGTTAGAGACAGTAAATTGTACTATGCATATTAAGTTACAGGCTCCTTTTCAAGATTATGTCCCACAAAGCTAATGGACTACAACAAAAAGTAGCTCTGTGCTATCTACACACATATTTTAAGTAGTATTCCCATGCTTTCATAGATTACATCTGGAGGACTTAATTGTCGTTTAAGAACTCTCAGTGTCTATGGTCAGCAATTTCTCTCTCAGCACAAAGCTTTTCTCAAATCTCCAGTTATGTGAGCTGTACAGCTTAGAAAACTTCTGCTTTGAATTTTAGCCACTACTGTTGCAGACAATCTCTCCAAAAACAATCTTTAAATTAGGATAGGAGAACACTGGAAGTTAAAAAAATTTATTTAAATTTCATCTATGTTCACTGTTACTGAGCATCTGAAGTTACCCACCTATACTAGCAAAATTAGTTGGTAATTTTAATAACTGGAACCCTGATGAGCAGGGGGCTTTGCATTTCTGCTTCTCTCGGTGTAGAATCCAGGCCTGTACATTGCTGGAGACTGCAGCTAACTTGGTGTCTCATCCTGTAGCCATTTACAATAAATATGTAGTTCAGGAATTTGGGCATTACCATTTGCTAAGGAGTTAACTGCTTACTAGCAGCTTTGGAAAGAAGTTTCTTACCACAGGGTATGAAGGGATAAAGTCAAACTTTCTTTTATGATTAACCTGTTCATTGATAGCAAGGCTCTGTGTCTGTATCTGCAATAAAATTATCATTCCTCTGATCAGCATTGAGAGCAGACCTAGGTTTTTCAGCTATAGGCTTAATAAAACCAATGGAGAACTAATGATGGGAAACAATTCTGCTGCTTGCATTTTTGCTGTAATTAATAACATTGGATAAACTTTTCTGTCTATTGGACCAATACACTTTTAAATTAAAACAGAAACTTTCTTATTCAGTCCACAGTTGCAAAATGATTAACTGAAAGGTTAGAATAGCCAGATTTGCATGAGCTTATAAATGTCAGTGGTAGGTCCAGTCTGGGTTGCTACTTGGAGTTATTTTGTATGGGATTTTTTGGTGTTAAATATCTGCATTTTCCACGCACAAGGGGTCTTGGGTTGATTGGTTTCCTTGGTAACAGCTCTTTGCTCTGATTGCATAAGCACACTGGAGTGGTGCAGAACAGATTACTACAGAAACACACTGGAATTAGTCTGATGTAATGGGATGTTGTCTGAGCTGTTACTGAGTTCCTAATTCCATTATCCTTTATGTTATTCCCATTAATACTACATTGTAGTGAAATAAAGAGTAGCTTACTTAAGATTAATCAAATTTCCTTTAACAAGTTAGCTGTTGGTTTCTGAAAGAAAAATTTTAAATGAATGAAGGTAACCTCACAAAACTCTAAATTAAATGTGCTGTCGTGACTGGTGCAGAAGAACACTTAATTCTTGGCAAATTAGTTTGCAAGATAAAAATATTTATACAGTCTAAATTTATGTTGATGGATTGTCTCAGTCATTCTTTCTTCTTAGTCCACAGAAGAGCTCCCTTGTGCAGTTTTAGCAAATACTCCATGTCAGTCTCCGATAGTCGTCAGAATATGTGTATTTTAATAGAAAGTGCATTATTTTGGAGATTATTAATAAATCTAAAATGGTAGAGAGTTATTTCAATCAAGTGCGATATAATCAATGAAATTTTTGAAATGGGTAAATTTAAAACTGAAAGACAGTAGCTGCAAAAACTAGAAGAAATTGCATGGACCTGTTGTCCACTGCCACATGCCAGGTTGCTGCACTGGAGGCTTTTATGCTTTCTGGAGTCTTGTGAAGACTTGTCAGACACAGCCCCCAGAATTACCCCCATACTGAAATAAAAGCATCTGTGATCAATCCTAGGGTATCTGGCTATGGAAATGTGTAAGGATGTGCTTGCAGCAGCTGACATGGCACTCTGGAGTGAACCTGGCTGAAGTCCTCATGTCCATGCTGCAAGAATTTCCCTTGTTTTCTTTGGACTAGCTCACTAAAAATTCAGATGGGTTAGGTGCACTCTATGTCCTGGCTCTGGGGTTTCTATGTCCAAAAGAAGACATAAAAATGCCCTGAGATCTCTTTATGACCCAGAGATAATGTGCCTTCTTAAAGTAAATGAGAACAGCTGGGGGGTTCACTTTGGAAACATGCCACTGATTGAAGCCAAAACCCCAAAGGAAGGACATCCTGAACATCCCAGAGCCCCAGGCATGTGGTCATTTTATTTTTATAGATCAGTTGGCCAAAGGACATCTGAAAGCTGAACTGACCGGAAAGAAAACCTTTGAGCAGGGAGGAAGGGAGACCTCTCTAACTGATAACAGGAGTTGAACAGAGAAGCAGATCCTTATGCATTTGCCTTATTTTCTTCACCTTTTTTTGAGTATAATTAGTATTAGTGAGAGTCACGGGTGGGATCTGTGACTCATCCCCTTTTTATTCTCTTTTGAGTAAAAGGACACTCTCATTTCTCTGTGTAGCCATTTTACCTCATCCATGGTCTGATAATTACAGTAGGTGCTTGTGTAAAGGCAGCAGAGCTGTCTTTTCTTTTCCTGTGACATTGAGAATGTCAGTTCCTTTCAAGTTGTTCACGCTTTGAGGCCTCTGAAACCCAGCAATACATCTGGTTTTTGTTTTGCTTTTGAGGAAATTCCACTCCTTCTAGCCCAATTCCTTCAAAGAAGCTCTCCAAGGGGGATTCTCTGAAGTATCTCATTATTATGGGATGCTTCCACATAAATAGGTCTTTCTAGCAACAGACCTTCCTTATTCCTGGCTAGAGAGAGACATGACACAACCTTGGTCAATTCTATCTACTCAGAAGTATTCAGTAAAACAGCAATTTCATTAGCACAGACAGGATCTGTAAGCAATTCACGGGCAGCCTTACACATGCGGCCATGCCACCCCTGTCATGTAGATGATCCTGAAAATCACTCAGGTTAGATACCGAAATTGCTACTTTGAGTCAACTTCAGAGATTCAGAGTATTGTCAATACATAGGATAATAACAGCATATGCAAAAGCACGTGTTAGAAGCTCTCTCGGCACTTGAGTTCATTCAGAAGGTTTATTTGCAACTTTGTGTATCTCTCCTGAACCACTTCCTTGTTGCAGTTGTTGAAACAAGATTGGATTTGCTCTGGTTGAGTTTTGTGACCCTGTTTGTGAAACAGTCCGTAAACAGCTGTACTGTCACAACTCAGCAGATGACAAGCTGTAGCACAGGGGCAAGAAATGAGCTGTGGGCAGAGAAAACCCCTTAAACTTCTTCGTGCTAAGAAATGTGGAAATGCCTGTGTAGAAAAGGAATGTTGACTTCCATATAAGAACACTATGTAGAAGCAAGGCAAGAGACTGAACTGACTCTGGCTGTCTACTTACATATGAAAAATAATAGAATTCCATTTTGTGATTTCAGCTCAGGTTGTGTGGTATTCAGGACTTATTTTTAGAGAGGAGCTTTCCTTTTGGAGAATACACATTTCAGACTGCTAAGATGTTACTCTAATCTGAGTTCATCGAATCAACATAGAACCCTAGAACACTTTGGGTTGGAAGAGACCTTAAAGCTCATCTAGTTCAAACCCCACTGCCATGAGCAGGGGCACCTTTCGCTAGACCAGAGCTCCATCCAACCTGGCCTTGAACACTTCCAGGAATGGGGCATCCACAAATTCTCTGGGCAACCTGTTCCAGTGCCTCACCACCCTCACAGTAAAGAATTTTTTTCTATTGTCTAATCTAAACCTTCTCTCTTTTAGTTTGAATTCATTTCCCCTTGGTTCACCCCTTCTATTTCCATACATAGTTAATTTTGTTGATTTAGCCTGAACCTCCTTGAGTAGCGACTCTTCATCCAGGGACTGTCCTGTGAGCGCCCTGGTTTGGGTTGGTATTTCTTCGAGAAGATGTGTTACAAATAAACAGTGATATTGTACCAGACATGAGGAGGGGTTGAAAAAGCTGACTTTGGAAAGTATTCACAAATTATAAACTGTATTCAGAATTCAAAAATGTCCATTTTATAAATATTAATATGATTTAATATTGGCTGTTATTTACTATTATTTACTATTGTTTAAGGTGATGCAGCATCTGATGTTGAAATAAAACCCAGTTTTTGGGGAGGTCAGAGCTCAGTCAGAAAACACATCTTAACTTTTGATGAATATCAGTTTTGCTGGAAAAATCAAACGGCAGTTACAACTTTTTACAGCTAATCCTTGCCATGCTACCCATTGTCACATCAGGCTGGTACTCCCACATGGACAAACACAAAACCAAAGCAGCAACAAGTCAGTGGACTTAGATCTGCTTGCAACTTGTGAGAGAGTGGATTTAGCGTATCTCTGCCAGGAGAGGATTGAGAGTCTTAAGCTGCGTGGAAGCCATCGGCTGTGCAGTTGTGCTGCTGAAAGGCAGATGGCCTGTACAACGTGCCATAATGCTGCCTTTTCTTTCCCTGTCAAGTGCAGGGCTGACACAGGCCTTGAAGCTGCAGGGCTGCAGCACAGTGGTTTTCTATACTGCTCAGGCAGAACAGGCAGGGGAAATGTGTTCTTCATCTGAATTCTTCCTCTTCTTTCTTGGTTATGAAATTTTACACCTAATTCCCAAACATGTGGGAATCTAATCTCTTTCTATCCCTAATGGTTTTTAAATAACTTTAAAGACGTATATAATATTCCCGATAATTTTTCTTTTGTAACAATTTTTCAAAAATAAATATTAATAAGAAGGAGTGTGATCAAGGTTGATGGCATGTGAAAGGTCAGAGTTAGGAAGGGAAAGAGCCGATAACCCACAGGAGGAAGGGGGTTAGTTGCTGCAGCAATGAACACTGCAAGTTCACTGTGCCTTTCCTTCTGCATGAGTAAAAGACATTACATAAAATACAGCCTCTTCACAGGCAATACCAAGGTTTCTCTGAAGGATTCTGAAGGGATTTAATAGCCTATTCAGACATCTTGATGTCAGAAAAAAATATAAAGGCATAAAGAATATAAAAGTAAATTGCACATTTTAGCTGTTAGACATACTTAACGACAGCAGAAAGTTATGTCTGTAGCAGTGAAATGTACCTGCAAAATTATTTGTCAAGTCCCTTCTAGAACCAGCAAGGCTGGCTATAAGGACTGTATTATTTGGCACAAACTGCTTAAAAAAATCTGCTATTTAAGGATTTGAAATCTGCCTATGCCCAATGTTCCTAAATGAGAAATTGCATCAATAGTATCACATTACTTGATACAGTATGTGACTAAGAACAAAGGTATTTGAACAAATACTATTGTAGCTTGATAGAGAAATACAGTATTTACTTTACTTCATAAACACCTTATGTGTCCATTAAGAGTTCAACAGGAATAGATTTTAATGGTTCAAAAGAACACCTTTGTGTTTAAAATGTTTGTCAATACTAAAAATGGACTGTTAAAATTAAATAGGACCTGATTTTAGTTGCTGTCACTGAGTGACTTCCAAATCAACATTGGTCATTCTATAATTAAAAGTTTTACTCTATGAAGTATGTGCAGGCTACTAAATGCAGTTGTGCAGTCTAACCACCTTCAAAGAAAGTTCTTATTGGAGAATTCCTTAAAACAAAGATTCTTCATCAAACTTTGCCATTCTTTATTTATCTGTACTAGCATAAACAAGCTGTGATGATAAGACTAGTTTCCTTATTCAGCTGATGTATACATATTACACTTTATCAGTATTTATGTGTTACTGTGGTTGGACCTTGGCTGGCTGCTAACCCACCAAGCTGCTCTCTCACTTCTTTTCCTCTTACTCAGTGGAACAGAGGGAGAAAATAAGATCAAAAACTCATGGGTCGAGAGAAAGGCAACTTAGTGAAGACTTAATCTCAAGTTTCCATCAGGTGATTCCACCCACTTCCTGGGAAGTAAGGTCTCAGTACATGTAGGGATTGCTTCAGAAGACAAACACCTTAAAAATTACTGCCCCTCATCCTCCTCCTTTCTCTTAGCTCTTATTGCTGAGCATTGTGTCATATGGTGTGGACCCCTTGGTCAGCATGGGTCAGCTGTCCTGGCTGTGTCTCCTCTCAACCCCTTGTCCATGCCCAGCCTGCTGGAGGAGGGGAGCAGAGTGTTGCAGAGTCAGTGCTGATGCTGTGCCAGTGCAGCTCAGCAGTACCAAAACCTACTACCACCACTTTTCAGCTACCAGTGCAAAGCACAGCCCTGCAAGGGCTGCTGTGGGAGGCTGACTCCATCCTAGACAGACCCAGTACAATTACACTAAGCTGGGCTCCAGCTAAGCTTTGTTTGCTGTAGCCAGGCTGGCTCTGCAGTGCAGAGGAGAGTAAAAGTGATTTTGCGGTTAAAGAAATGAGTGGTGTAAAGAAATATAGCTATAGATTGGGATGAATTCCTGCATCTGCTCCTACAAAATCTCCATATACTCCCTCTGCTTTTCTTACTAACATAGGGACAATATCCTCTCTCCTGTGCTTTAATGACCAGATTAGATGACAGACTGGGTGGCACAGGAGCTGACTTTTGGTACGTTGCTACACACAGAGAAGCACTATGGGGTGATGCTCCTCATTTAGGGCACCTCTGCACTACCGTAGCAAAACTTCTCTTCTACAATTAATGTGATTAATTATATCAAAATAATGATTTACAATTCTGAATAAAGTCATTGGGATAAAATGTTGATCAAGGATGTGGCATTTTCACAGGTTTAAACTAGAGGTTGACTTTTTCTTGTCCTTGTGTGCCTCATCTCATTCTCTGTCCCTTAGTTTCCTTGGCTGAACCATATTGGTTTCTGGAAATTTAACTCTATAAATACAGACCACTGGCAAATCCAGCTTCACAGCTACAAGAAATTTTATAAGCTGTGTTTACCTGCAATATCTACATTCAGACTTGCATGCAATATCAAGTCAACTCTTGTAACCACAAAGTTCTTTTATTTCAAAGCCCTGGATACCTCAAGGTTAAGGCCCAACAAACTTTGTTATACCTGCCTATTTTCAGTAGGGCTTTTTAAAGGCTTTCATCTACTAAAAGAAAAGAAACAGCCCTTTTAAAATTAAATATGGAATAAAAGTGACTGTGGTCTCAGGTTAATTTTATGATTTTGTGGGGTTCTTTACCTAAGAATAGAAAATGAGGATATTCTAAAATACAAGGAGGAGAAGAAATCCACTTCTACATTATTTTTCCCATTGATTTTAAAAAAAGCCTGTAGTGTCTTTGAAGAAAATTATTTTAAGGGAATAGTAAGAATTAAAAAATAATATCCAGATTTCAAAGCTAGTATAGTCCTAGATCAACATGAGACATTTCAGTGTTGACAGTAATCAGAAAGAATCATCTGTAAAGCTGATTTCAAAGGTATCAGAAAAAATGTTTCTCTTTGAGGGAAGAATAATTTTTGATAAAACATCCTGGTAATACAAGTTGTTTCCATTAATATTGTTAAAAGCAAATTACAATACGCAACTGAAAATTAGCATCTGTCCTCTGTCTGAATTGACAGACAAGGATAAAGACAGCTGGGGCTGCTGACCAAACAGGAATGCAATTGTGGCTCCCAAACTTTTGCAACTTTAAAGGAGAAGCATGGGCATCAGAGAAGTGTTCCCACCCAAAGGATCATTTGTCTCTTATAAGGAAAATAATTCAGGTATATTTCCAAAAAGAGAAAACGTCATTTTTAGACCTGTGAGGGGTTTTAAAAAAAAAGACCATGTATAGTTTAGTGATTGTACACAGTGTCACTCATATGACTTGTGTCTTCTTTCTCATTCACGACCATGGTTTCAAACCAATAACTTTGGCTTGGACAGAATATACTGAAAAGGGCCCTGTATCCAGATCCAAGGAACACTTTTGAGGGGGGTAGATACTGTCTGCAAACCTCTAGGTCCATCCCCAGAATATTCAATAGGTCAGATAGGCAATAGCTTTCTGCTCCTGCTCATAAAGATTCCCAGATAACCTCTGTTAGTCAACCAGCTGCTGGTTTTCATGTCTGGGACAGCAAAAAATGGTGGAGAAAACCCCATATTTTTGTGGCTTTACATCTTTTTTAAAAAGTATTTTACTCTATTGCCAGCAGCGTTTACTTTTCTAATGAATGACAATGAACCTCCATGCAGCTCCTCCTCGAGATCTTTCATGACACTACTGTGGTTTCTCAGTGCTACAGAAGCATCATGGGCACCCGATGGTCAGAGGAATTTCTGAGGTCCTGCTCTTAGTTATGCAGTGCCTACTTGCACATGCTATAAGGATGGTTAGGTGACTGCTGAGGCAGGGTTTTTGTGGTTACTAGAGGACATTTTAATAGAAAATTACTGTTGTTCGAAGCCACATTTACAGGTTTGAATTGTGTTGGTCCTGAACAGGAACTGTGCCTGGTTTTTGGGTATTGATCATATTAAAAGAAGCTGCCAAGGACATAAACAGGGTTTTACTGTGTTGATTCTGTGAGATTACACAAACTTCTTATGGAGTGATTAAAAGGCATGATAATTCATTATTTATCTATTATTCATTAATTAATATATTATTATGTAATATTATTATGTACATTATTATTATAATGTGTCATTATTGCAATTCATTATTTATTAATTATTAGATAGAGCTCCACAGTCTACAGTGCACCCATATGAATCATGGATAAGTATTCCTTTTCTGAGGTGTATCATAATAGTTTTCTTTTGTTCTATATATTGGTTTGGTGCATAAAGGAGAAAAACTGACTTTTTGGGGGTAAAATATGATAGGATTTTTAAATGTGGTTTTTAAAGCAAAAATATGCTTGAAAAAGTTATGCTGAACTTGCACTTTATTCTTAGTTTTGCTTCAGGAGTTGAATTTGGATAAGGAATGGATTTCAGCAAGAAAGGTGTAGAGGGAATATGAGCAAAAACAAATAGAAAGCATTTCTGTACTGTCAATAGTTCCATTTCTTTACTCTGTGTGTTGTTTTGAGGGACTTTTCCCAGTTGAACTTTATTTTATTTTTGAATAGCTGTTGACTTCCTTAAATTAAGTGGACATGAAAATTTTGCCTGTTAGGTCTAGCACCATTTCTTCTTAAATTTGCATACTAAATAATGCCATAGAAAACATGTCAACATTTTCTATTTAGCAGCAAATGATGATCAATGGTTCTATGATAATTAGTATGCCTGACAGTCAATCAAAGTGATGAAAATAAAAAGCTCTGATCAAAAGACCTTTTCTTCTATGCATTGTAAATTAGCATAAACATAGCTATCCCTTCATAATGCCAGTAAATCAGAAAACACTGCTTTGGCATGAAAAGAATTCTTACGTGGTTAAAGGACAATGAATTTAATCCACTGCTATATTAATTTTTTTTTCTGATTTCTTTGATTGAGATAATTAAAAAATAAAAAAGCTGTTCTTTGGGTGGGGAAGTTTGCATTGCTTGTTTTTAATGGGTGTGAAAGTGTGTAAGTTGGCTGAACTACTTTTTATGAACCAACCAAAGTTAGTGAGGTCTTAGGAGCCAAATGACTATGTCAAGAGAGAAAATAGGTTGACTTAAAAACACTGGCTACTTGCTTCTATCCCTGGATGTCTGGGAAACTGTGGAAATGGAGCTTTGACAGATCCCATGGACAAAACATTTTTACCTTCTCGCTATCGGTCTTTTCAGCATAGCACCTGTGACTTTGATTTATTTAACTTCACTGCTGTTAGTGGGATGACTCACGATATTTTTAAGTACTCACATGATTGAGTCCTGCTGTCTAACAATAGTTTGATCCTGTATAACAATAATAAAGAAAAATACTGAAGATAAAACCTTGTCACAAGATCCACCTTTGTATGAATTCTACTTCTAAGACTGAGGGGATAGATCTTTTATGAACAGTCCTCATTTAGGACATTTATGTCTCTAAGGATTAGAGTTAGGCCTTTAAGAGCTAAAAACATTAAGCATGGTGAAAGATTTTCTTGACCTCTATTAATATTCAGTGCATCCCAGCCCATAATTAAGGTACTGCAATACACAGGCAGATGCACAGATATTTAAAGAATAATCCCCATTTTTGAATACCAAAGTTTTTATTTCCCTTTCATTATTATTATTTGCTCATCACATGAGCTACCAAACATACAAATAACTCCATCTCTCTCAATCCCACCTTTTGTAGTCATTACATATTGTGGTTTGTTTGGGTTTTAATAAAATACCCGTACTCCACTGTGGGTGTTTGGTACTTGAAGGCTGAGCTTAGCAGCAGTGAAGTCCTGTTCTAAAACGTCAGCTGTCAGTTATGAGTGAAGTTAAGTAAGAAAACAGGGCTGTGTCCTAGAAAATTGCCATTCACTAATTACATACTTTACTGTATTTTCATATTAGAGATGGGGCTACACAAACAAAAATAATATTTTTTAATTTTTTTAAAAAAATTTATTTAGAAGTTATGTGGTCAGATATGGTCAAGTTTTCATTTAATTTCTTTGCTTCTTTTTGCTTATGATCAGTTTATCTTTTTTTTTTCTTGCTTGGAAACTGGTGTGTAACTGAGTAGATAATGAGCAAGAAGCAAGTTTTTTTCTCTTAACTAATGTACTCCATACTTTGAACTTTTCTTTATGCCACTGAATGTATGGGTAGTGCAGATCCTATGATCTGTACTTCTATATGTCATTGTAGTCAGTTGGCTTCATGCCTGAAAATTGTGAAAATGGTTTACAAAGCAGAGCAGAAATCATTTTATCCTCTGAACATGATTTCAGAAGTGTAATGTACCAGCAATTAAAACCCCCCAAAATGTAAACTGAATTACTCTTCTCTTGGGATTCTTAACACCATTTAATTTGTGTTTGTTTTATCCTTTGGCATTTTATCTTCTAATAAGCCTTCGAGGGAGAATGGAGTATTAGATTTCTATTTAAAGGAAAGGACAAATAGAAGCAGAGTAAGTACACTTTAATGGCCAAAATTATTCAAGATTTTTGGCTTCAGCAGCATGCAAATAAACATCTGTATTTACTGTGTTGGAAAGGTTTGTTTGCTTTACAAAAGCATTTGCTAGAGATTTATTTACAGGTAATATTTATTTACTATCTCTTCTCCATTTGAGTAGATACAAATTTCCTAAGGTTATTTATTTGTGGAACACCAGCTGTGTTGCTAACTTCTGAGTCATCTTTCAGTATTTCTGTATTCTAATACTTTGAATATTTCCTTAATGGAGAAGCTGACATTAAACTTAAATTCTTCTAGTTGTTAGTTTATCAGGTCTCCCATGTGTGACCCACACAGTTTATTGACTTGGTCATCTGAAGGTGAAAAGTAAACAACCAAAGTAGTACCAAAACCACCACTGAAAAAGCAGATAAAAACAGACATTTTTTCTAATATTCTGTTGCCTTTTTCTAAATTCACACATCTCTTTACTGGCTTTCCAACATTCTATCTCATTTTCTAATTACAAAATTAGTGAAAAATGCATTCAGAAATGCTGATTTTATTTTGCATGCATTTTTTTTTTCACTAAGAGACTTCAGTGTATCTAGAAATACACTAGAGGAGCACAGTCTCAGCTTGAAAGTGTTTGCAGTGTTACTAGTTTAGAAGGGTTTGCACTTTGTTGTACATTCTTTATACTTTTATTGTCTTCAGGTCTGCTTTTTATACATCAAATTCCCAGAGATTATTCTGTCTTCTGTTTTAAACTGTCTTCTCTTTAGAGACATATTCTGAAGGGAAGACTTGGAAGGCTGAAACAAACCCATTAAAGCCCCCTGTCTGCAAATATTTGCTTGGTACCCATCTCTGACTTGCTCTGTTTTCTGCCAGTGGTAGGGTGAAGCATTTCCATAAACATTCAGCTCGGGTTTCCGGCCTGAACTCCCTTCAACACACTCCATGCTGATGGAGTCTGACTTAGGTCTTGCTTCACTAAGCATTAGCTGGCAGTCTAGATATGGAGAATTTCTTGGCCCCAAAAATATGTTCTATGAAGGAGGATGCTGGTAGGTTGGTGCTTTGCAAGCGTATGTACTTTTAAATGACTATGTAAAACTCACAGGCTATAAAGTCCTTCTGCTTTTGTGACATACCTCGTAAGACCCTTCCCGTGTGGTTCCTGCACAGCCACATGACATCCAGAGGTGTATGGGCCAGACTGTGTGCATCTCCTGTCCAGGTGGAGGGAGCACAGCTTCCACCCCACCCACAGCCAGGAGCTGCCCTGGGTGTGTGAATGGAAGTAGACTTGCACTGATGTACTGTTTAAATCTGAGTTTGAGTGTGAGCTCTTGCTTGGATTGTGTTCAAAATACAACCAGAAATCATTTTCTGTACCTTTGAGTAAATTTACATAAAATGGTGCCTCTTTACTGGCTCATTCATTATGCTTATCTTGGAAGGGGCTCATAAGGCCACTTAGGGCCTGGAATGAGAAAATGTTCTGCCCATATAGAACTGCAGTTGGGATTTGGGTGCATTTTCCCAAGTGACTACGGGATTTCTCTGATACTGCTTAATGTGTTTTTCTCAAAAGAGGAACAAAACTAATTGCTGAGACCTTTGTGTCCTAGGGGATGTGTCACGGACAGAGAAAAATATTCTTCACAGCCATTACCTTCTCATAGTTATTTCTTGCCAGACCCTCAAGGATAAGCTGTCAGTGTCCATATACAACAGATTATATAAGATCATCATTTTCCACTCCATGTAAGATGTTACTGTGAAAGCTATATTCTGATATTAAATAAAAATACTTTGTACTATATTAAGTCTTTCATCCAAAGACATAAAAGGGTTCTCCAGTGTTGTTATTCATGTTGAACAGAAGATTAAAATGAGCCATGCAAGTGTGAGGCAATCTGCCCAAGGTTACAGGGAGTCAGCAGTTGTTATCCGAGTTCGAGACCTCTCCTGAAGTATAAGCACAAACGGGTGTTTTGGTTATGCGATTTAATGCAGAAAAAGTCTCCTTGTTGTGTAGCATTAACACAGCAGGAGGAGCCTACGTGTCAGTAGTTGGGTCAGATTGCAAGACAGGGCTTTAATAAACACCTGTGGTGTAAATCCAGTAGACATGTGCAAACATAATTTTTGGGCAGAAGTGTAGATAGGTTTTAAAGAATACAAGACAGGGACGCAGGCGAAATTTTGTCAGTGGTCATTTGCCAAAACTTGCAGACTGGGTTTAGGCAAAACTCTTTGCTAATCTAGCTAAAATGTTTTGTGCAATTTTTAGTAAATTCTTTTATTTTTGAGTGGTACTATCCTCCCTTCGAATGCTCATTTGAGGCTTATAGTATGTTTTCTGTACTCACCCAATATTTTGGATCACCAAACAGAAAAGAAAGACCTGTTATTTTTAGTAAAGTACCTCAGGAAAAAAAAAAAAAGACAAGAAAAATTTTACTTGGAAGTAACAAAAAATAATTGTCGTTCAAAAAATATTGAATAACTTTTCACAGATAACCAGTAGATGGATTGTACATGATGTAAATAGGTTTATAATATTTAGAGGTATACTTTGAGCAACATTGCTAGTATGGTGGAATAATATCTCTGAAGCAAAGATTAGGAATTCTAAGTGAGCACTGGATATCATTTTGGAAGATTATAATTGCCAAGATCTTTCTACATCCTTTTTTTCTTCTGAGTGTATCTTCTGTTCCCATTTCCACTTATTGCATGAAACTGAGGAGACCTGACCCCAGATCCCCTTCCCTGTTCCTTTGCTGGCAAGGAGCCTTGTGTAGCTCAGGAAACTGCCACAGCCATCACCAGCAGTGATGGTTGGCAGAGCCAGGGTAGTCCTGTGCTGTGACCTTCCCTCTTGCCCTGGCTTTTGGGGAAGGAGGCTCAGTTTGGCCAGGTCATGCTTCTCTGTGTGTGTTCCCCCTCTCCCCAGGCTGGCACCGTGCTCAGAAGGGAACCATCCTCCTCTTCCCTCATATAGTTATGTCCATATACATTAGCTGACTTACCTGAATGGCTCTCTTGATAATTTACAGTGACTTTCTGGGTCTGAGAAATGTATGCCATATAGCATGCTAATCTACCAAATTAATGTGAGTGATAAATTCGGCTTTCAGTCTCACTCTACTGGCTGGAAAAAGACCTTTCTCATGCACTCAGTGCATTCCTCTATACCTAGCCTTTCAAAGAACCTCCATTTAGAACATTTCCATAATTCTGAGGTTTTTAGAGTAGTAGAATGTTAAGACCTTTGCAAAGTTTCTCACCAGCCATCACGTCTTAGATTTCAAGATAATACATCAATTTTATTATGAAGTAATAATCTTAGTACCATAATAGTTACAAAACACATAGAGGTATTTCTGGAGAAGCAAACAAATAAGCAAAATAAAATTTCTTTTTGATGTTAAAGAGTGGCTCCTGGCATGCACACCTGTCTTCTACAATATTAGTACCTTTACTAATAGCAGATACCAAGGCTCATCAACACAGGGACTTGAATGCACGTTATTGCTGTAGAAACGAAATTGCAGCATTTAGACACTACTGAGATTAAAATTTGCTGAACTGCTGCCTAACTGTTATCAGGTAACTGATACATTTACATTCCTGGCATGGAATCCAACTATCCTCCTCCTTAAGATGCCAGCCTTGACTTGTCTGACATTTTGGAGGACTGTCTGTGCACCCATCTGCAACTTCTGCTTTTTATTGTGCTAAAGAGGGTTTAAATAATTAATATTTTTAATGAAGAATCTGACTATTGTGGAAATAAATACCTTAAGTAATTTTGCAGAATAGTTATATGCAGGACAGAGAGACAATTTTTTATTATCAAGTGGTGATATTGCTTAGTAGTACTCCTTGTGTTAGCTTAAGTTGCCTTTTAATATTCTCACTACCACTGCAGCCTTCATCAGCTCATCAGCCTTCATCCTTTGCCTAGCAAGCAATACAGAAAGTAATCACAAATCCCAACAAACTGCATGAGCCAATCAAAACCTGTGCCTGCTATTGCCCTGGTCGTTTCATTCCTGTTATTAGCCCTCATGGCCTAGCACGCGCTGATGTGCTCATGTCAGGCTTCATGGACTTGAGGACATTGCCTCCTTTTCTTCCCATTTTCCATTTATGACTGTTTTTACAGCCCATGAACTCATCAGGTCAGGGATCACCACACAGCCTATGTGGAGAACAGCCCAAGTACTTGAAGAAGCACAGCTGTGTGAGTTAGTTAGTAGATCATAAAGTCCTGCTAATGCAATTAGAGTGCACAGAATCAGATCAGGTTTAGATCTTTTAGCTTTGGTTTGGTGTCTCTGGGTGGTGCTGCATTGCTTTGCTTTGCCTTTCCACTGTTCATCTGAATAGCACAGAAGTGATCATGATACACAACAAAAAGTTGACCCAGCATACATTGAGCACGTATGATTAGTAAAGTTTTTTAAAAGAGTGTGGTTCAGTGCAAAATGGAAGCAAAATTACTTCTTAAATTAACAGAACTTCCAACAAGCAAAAATAGATTATTCTATGTAACACTGTACCTATAATACAACCTTTTTGCCAAGGACCTTGCCACATAGGAGCCCAGTCCTGAAAACTCTACTGGGGAAGATACTTAATGGTAGTCACA
Source organism: Machaerirhynchus nigripectus (assembly GCA_013397975.1). Taxonomy (NCBI): domain Eukaryota; kingdom Metazoa; phylum Chordata; class Aves; order Passeriformes; family Dicruridae; genus Machaerirhynchus; species Machaerirhynchus nigripectus. The sequence continues at coordinate 60,692 of VZRQ01002125.1, forward strand.
GATATTAAAGATGGGCTGTACACAGATAATATTGTAAATGACGGTGTATTAAACATCATGTTTTTCATTTCTACATTTTCTTACTGGAAAGAAAGAACAGTGATTTACTGTCTATTGATATAATGAGGTTGTACAAGCCAATAGTTATTAGCATACACTACAGTGCATTAGCTGTATGCAGGAATGAACCATGAGGTATTTTTCAGTTAGAATATTCCTTGCTTTACAGATTTGAATGCCTCGAACATTTATCTAGAAGTTACCTAAGTGTGCTCCAAGAATCTAATCCCTGAAGGTGAGGTGAAAAGAGCTTTCTGTTAGACGTCATTCAGCCAGAGCTGCAGAATGAAGGGTGACAGCATCATGTGAGAGCCATTCACCCGAACTGTCATTTTACATTTCCAGGAGGAAAAAGATTTAAACATCCACTTTATATATGTGATTGTTTCCTTATCTTTTTTCTCTTCTCTCTTGACCCTTCTGGAATATATTTTCTCCACTGTTTCTTTGGGGCACAGCCTTAGCACCCTGTAGGTTTTCTGTCAGACGTTCTGGTTTGCACTCATGACCCAGCTGAGTGAACTGTGAATATGTAACTAGGTAAACGTCTGAGTCCTCACTAAATAACAGCTGTTCTCCACCAGCACAATGCCAGTTACTGAAAGAGAATTACTGCAGGTTTTTGCTGAAATTTGTGTTGGAAGAAAATTGATCTGAAAACTACCCGTGCCAATACCTTACCTATCAGAATAAAACAAATTATATTAAATCTGTTGGCATGTGACTTACACCCCATTCCTCTCTCTCCAGCCTGCAGAGAGGAATGCAATTCAGACTGTAGAGAGAATGCAATTTCAAAAACCTTCTGGACTTATAATTTTGCTTATTTCTTGTCACAAAGCATATTCATGTGGCTGGTGATGATACCAATGCTTCCCTTTTGGCATTTAATAATTCATGACTTGGAGAAGAAGCATATGCTTCTTTTGAGAGTGTGGGTCCAGAAAAAGGAGCCCCCCTTTCCAGCCTGTGCAACCCCCCCCCCATTATGTACAGCTTACCACATCTGGTTCATTAGTGAGGTAGTCATTCTAGATGAACCCTCTCTGGTAGTATTAAGTTGCAATGTAAATTGTGACAGAGCTACTGTGAGCCTCTCCTCACTATGCAGATGTTCTGAACACGTATGATGTGACATGAAGCTGATTTAGTGGATTTTTATCAAGAATGTTTAAAAATGTCGTTTAACGCCACTTCTCAAGCTGTGCACAATTAAAAAAAAATACACTTGCCAGTAGCCTGTTTTACAAAGAAAAATGATTGTAGCATTCAATCTGTGTAATAATTTGTAAAAAGAAAGCTACAGATTATACTTTAGTCACTGGGGGGTTCTAAATAAACTGCCCTGACCAAACTAGGAAATTCTCAGTTAAGTCTGAAATCTTTCCGAGTCAGATCTTATCCCTGACCATTTACAGAGAGCAAAACTTCTTTCTGGCTTCAGATGCATCATGGTGAAGGACCAACTCAGAGGTGTGCAGTGAAAGAATGAGAAACAATGGATGCAAATCACTGCCAGGCATAAAGAACTAGTTCTTTGCCTTAAAGGCAGTCAAACAGGAGGGAAGGTTACACAGAGAGCTTGTGGAATCTCCGTTCTTGCAGACATTCATAATGTGACTGGAAAACACCCTGAGGAACCTGATATAAGTTCAAAGTTGCCCCCAATTAGAACCAAATGACCTCCATTAGGCTTTTTCTACTGGAATTATTTTATCGTTCCATGATTTTGACTTTTCTTCTACATGGAATTTTGAATTTTGGCACGTATTTCCATTTAGCTCTCATTCAGCATTGAACACATCATATACACAAAAAATGTTCACCTTTCTGTGCTTGTGCATGGTTCATGTGTGAAAGGTCACTTGATGGAGAAGGGTTAGGTTGTAGCAGAGAGAAATTTGGATTCTGCTGGGGTTTCTTTGAGCACAGAGCTGCCAGTTCACACTCGGCTGCACTTCAGCATGCCAGGTCCCATCTGCCAGGGCTACAAACCTTTGGAAAAAATGAGTTATGGAGCTTGAAATTCACTGAAGAGTTGTGTCTGGCATATAGGATCCTTAGATGAGCATGGGGAGCATTAGGTATTAGCACTATGCTGTAAGCTCAAGCCATACTCAGCATGCCAGACTGAAGCACATGCTCCTCTTGGTGACTGGTACCATAGAGGGAGACTGAAGAAGTAGCAGTGAGTCTCTTGCTGAACGCAGATTGCACAAGCCAGTTTGCTCTGGCTGTGTTTCACATGGAAATATGTTCCTCTCAGCTGATCCCAAATATTTAGTTCAGTCGCTGGGTTCACTACGGAGCAGCTCCACAGTCTCTGTCACTCAGAAGAGTGGCATGCTTCAAAGTGCTTAACCCCAGTTACCTTGATTAAGATATTTAGAAGAGTTCTGCAAGTACAGAAGCTGAACTTCTTCTCTAAAGCTTCCATTTGGCACAGGAGAAATGACAATTGTTTTCAGGAGAATTTATACTTATGTTTGGTGTCATCATGGATTCATTTTCTGCTTAGGTCTCAGTGTAGCTAGTTCTCATTGTATCCTTACCTAGTTCTCTCTGAAAAGCTGACTCCAACTATTCTTATATCTCATGAGCAATATGGGACGTGGAGAGGTTCCACAAAGGTATACTTCATTTCTTTTCTCCCATACCTCCCAACAGCTTTGAAATTCATTGGGGGTATCAATTGCACATCCTCTTGCACGTGTCCTCTTGCTTTTTTGAAGTTAAAAATAGTGGCAATTTAATCTCAGAATGTATTTGTACTAAGTAGAGATATTAAATATGTCAATGCATTGTATTTTCAGTGTTTTGTCCAGAAATATATTCCATGATCCGATACGATATCTGAACCTGTAAAAATACACATATGAATATATAAAATAGCCTTTAGATTCAATAAACATTTTCAAAAAGGGTTTTCTCATTTTCAAATTGAAGAAATTTTTGGTTTAATTTGGATTTCAGACTGCTATTTAATTATAAATCTAAAAGAGCTATGAGAATCATAGATGTTGTTATTTTTAGTTAGAATTACAGTTTTTTTCATGGGATTCTTTGGTCTACCTTAGATTGTAAACTCCTTGGGTGGGAACTGTCTTCAGTAATGTCACAAAAAAGCTCTAATAGGACTTTGGGTATACTATTTACAATAGGAACAGGAGTAAGTAATGCCTGTATTTTTTTAAATGAGGCTTAGAGTGGTGATGGTGGCTTTTTTGTGCTCCTTAAAATGAACTTTTCCTCATCATTCTACTCTTTGTGCGTATTCAGAACTAAATTGTAGAACTTTCCTTTTAATAGGAGTCATTCTTTTGGAAACCTCTTACCATTTCAGTGATGCTGATAGTGATGATGCCTTGCAGGATAACCAGAACATCTGTCTGCCTCGTGTCACGGGCAAACTTATTTAATGAAGTTGTGAATGTCAAAGTCTTGCTGATAAAGGATCACGATGAACACAGCTTGCTTTTCGAACTCCAGACTTTATTTACAGGGCTAACAATAATAGCTGTCTCTCCAACTATGATATTCTTCATCTGTGATTACTGAGAAGCAATAAGCATGGGCAAGAGGCACCTTTTGAAATATTATAGGATTCAAAGTATGAGACACATGCTAGAGTTCATTCTGTAACTCTTTACAACTCTGTAAATCAGGTCATGAAATACCGTGTGCTTTCAATACAGTGCTGCATGGCTTGCTGAAAACAAACCACAGCAAAAAATTGGTTTTAGATTGTTATTGCTCAGTTGTGAATCTATTTGTCATTCCCACTATTGCCCAAGGAAAGTGGGATTCTTCTTAAGACGCTGCCTGTCTCTGTAGGTAGAAATTTGACAAGGCATTCATTGGTCCTTCAGGAGGTGTAAGAAGATTTCTGGTAAGGATGAATGGAAAGAGAATTATTTCAATACTGATGTTAAAGACCTTGCTACTTGGGTAGTATCTTTAATACTACAGTCCCTTAATCAACTCTCTTCCCTTCCCGTTTGTGTATCTTGCCAGAGAAATCAAAGAAATCAGTTTATTCTGTGCTTCATTGTCTCTTAGAATAGTTAATTAAATAAAAGTACTGAGATGTGCTTTGAGATTTACCAATAAAATGCTCCAGAGAAAGGTTATGTTTATCAATAAATAACAACAGTCAAGAAAAGGGATGTTGGTGTAACGTGTGAGCAAGCAAAATAATCTGTAATTTTACATGTGTTTGGTCTAGGAATTCCAGAAGGCAATCTGCCCAAAGAAATTCATGATAGGCTGTAACTATTCGGGTTTTTGGTCTTACTGGATCTTCAGCTGTTCAGATTCACACATGGGCAAAGATCCTTGCACCAGTGGGAGAACGTATCCTCTTTCAGTAGGGGATAGACATCATTCCCCTTTCCTTCTCAGTATCAACCTATGTGGTCTGTATACCTCCACCTCTAAAGAGGGCTAAAATACCCACTGGATTAAGAAAGATAATTTTGCTACCTTTATTTACAGAGACATAAAAATCTTAAAATATATATAATATTTGTAATAACTGCTCCTGCTTAAAAATATGCTTCATCTGTTTACAAAAAAATGAAGTGTAGTCTATATAATCATACAAAGACAGTCTGGGTCTCGAAGTAGTTGTTTCTGCAGTAACCCTTTAGAAAACAGGATGTATTAGGTCCTCCCACTACTTCCGGTACTCTACCAAGTTAATTTAGGATTAGCTTATATATCCAGCCACAGCACTACATTTTCGTCTTACCTTGTGATCCTTGATTGTAGATTTTTTTTTTAAGCAGTGTGTTACCTGTGTGCCTCCTGATCTGCCCTAGCTGTTTGTCTGCTGCGTTCTTGTTGAAACTCAGGAGCTGTGTTGACTGGATTTTCAAGTAGTGTTGATGCTCTTCAGATGAGAATTCAGGGCATTGGGTTACTAGCAATGGCTTTTGATTTTGGAATGCTTTCTCGTCTTATGTAATAAATCTTCAAAATGTTGGTCATCTTGAGGGTATGCAGCCTCTCTGCTTTATCATCTTGCTTTTGAGGAACATTTCAGGAAAATTTATAGAAAGTAGGAAAACAGAAAATCATTACCGTGGGTAGAGTTTCTTCGAAATTATCTTCTTTATGAAGTTTATAATGATGCATTGTTCATTGTGGTGAAATTATGTGTCCCACATGTCAAAATATTAATTCTTTGCTGCTTGTGATCTAGGTACCACGCTTTATGATTCTTTTGTGTGCTTCTCTGAAAACCTCTCCAAGAGGAGCCATCAAGCCAAATCAAGCCAGTGGCATCTGTCCCTCTGCAGCAATAAAGAAGAATAGCACTTCATGTTTGTCATTCTAATAATGGAATTTTTATGACAGCATTTTGTCCTTAAAGATAAAACTTCAGTTATGTACTGAACAGCAATTTTGTTTTAGCAATATGTCTAAAGGATTAGATGACAGAATTAAATTTACTTAAAAATAAAAATCAGTGTGATCACCATAAGCTTGATAGTCCAGTTAAGTTAGTGGACTGCCCCTGATTTGGTTCTATTAGAAGGGTTATGTGGAAAGGGTATTTTATTAATGAAAATATGTTGGTTTTAACTTTGTCATAGTTTTATGCTAAAAGATTTGACCAGTTAAGTTTTCAGAAACCAGTGTGTCTTTTACAGAGAGAAAATTAGACCTTGAACGTTTCAATGACCAACTAAAGGAGCTTCTATAGACTATTTCAAAAAAGCTGCTGTTTTTAAAAAAAGAAACAAACCCAAATAGTAGTAAATTAAACTTCACTGGATGATGTGTGTTCATCTGAGAATTTATTTTGAGAGTTGTAGAATGCATTTCCATATTTAAAGGGAGCATTTATCTGTGATTTTACTAAGTTTCCTAATTTGCCCTTGCCATCTCAGGTAGCACCTAACAGAATGGAACAAAAGGAATATTATTTGGCAATGCAACACCATGAGAATTTTCTGGCATTCAGTGTTGTTTGACACTGTAAAACTTTTTGCTATATATTCAGAGGAGGGTGATAACAGAATTTTGGAACTTCCTTTTCAGCATGTGGTACAGAATACTGATAAGCCCTCTCAGTTTATTGGAATATTCACTTGAATTTTTCTAATTAATCTCTAGACTATGAATGTATGAACTGAAGTCAAACTGCTTTTGATAGTGAGCTGGCCAACTCTTCAGTGTCTATTCAGATATTCTTCATATCTCCTGGGTTCCTGTGAGATTTTTGCCTAAAATCCCATATTTTGCCTTCAGTTTGATGCATATTTCTTTTGCGTTGCTCTTTATCAATAAGTATTCTGTTTCATCTGTTCATCCACAAGAGATCAGTGCTCTTTCTTACTCTTCCTCTCTAAAATTTAGGAAATTTGACCTAAATAATCCAGGTATCTAAAACTCTTGCACTGAGTAATGAACCTCATGAAAGCATGATTTATTTAAAGCAGACACTTATCCAGTGTTCTCTGTTTATATTTTAAAAGTTACCTACTTAAGGAAGAGTGATGGAGGTAAATACTTTTAATGTCTATGATACTTTTATTGGAAGACTTCAGTGAGCAAGAGAGAAAGGAAAATGTGGAATTTCAGGAAACCAGAATTCTTTCCTCATTGGTAATGGGAGAATGACACTTTGTTATGAACCTTGCTACTTGCTCAACTTTAGATGTCATCAGACAGCATTGTCTGATTTTAGGAGAACAGCCAGTTTCTGTAGGAAAATGTTATAGACTGAGTCACCTATTGGTCTTAAATTCATCTTGGAGATAAACTGCTTCCTTTGAAACCCTGTGAAACGTTCTTGTGAAGGTTTTAGCTAATTTAGTAGTAAATTAAATGCTAATCTTCTGAATACTTCTCTCAGAAGACTGATTCAAGTCCTAGCAGAATTTTTATAGCAAAGAAAATTTGTGATTCTGAAATTCTTGAAAGATTATTCAAATTTTGCCATTCAAGTTGACCAGATGTGTTAGCTCAAAGAGCCAACTCTGACTTCCTCTTCTTTCAGACAGTATTTCAGAGAGAATTGTTTGATTTTGAGTCAAGAAACAGTGGTGTCTCCCAGACTACATTCAAAAAATACCAAGGCACCAAAGAAGGATGTGCAATGAACCTTCCCTGAAACTGTCATCTTTTGGGTGAGGTGACACAACCATGGAGACTTCAGCTGAAAAAATTCCTGCAACATCTATCACATTGAATAAATTTACCATTTGTTGTTTTTCAGTCTATACTGGTTATTTTCTGCTTGCCCATTTTGGTTTGGGTTTTTTTTTTTGAGAGTACTAGCTGGGGTATTTTTTCCTAAATAGTTAATAGGTGCTGGGGCACCATCCCATTATACTGAATGATCTCTTTCTGTATCTGTTGGCAAAATACACTGTGAAAGAAGCATCATCTAACTCATTCTTGTGGTCCACCAGATAATTCTATTGACTGAATGCTACAAGCACTGTTCCTTTGTAAAGTGTGAAGCACCGTTTCTTTGTAAACAGTGTCTTTCCTAGTTAAAGAAAGATTCTCCTTGGATTCTGCTTGGGTTTCACAAAGGAGAAAAGTGTGTAGGGAGGAATGAATTTGGCAAATGTATTCCACTGCATGTCCTTTTACCTGAGGTGTTTTTATAGGCAGCTTATTCATGAATCATATTTTTAGAAGGATAATTTTTAGAAGTAGTACATGCAAATTAGATTGTCTGTGTTATACGTCAGGACAGGAAGGGCCAGTTTCCCCTCATGTGGCTGATGCTACCGAAGTAGCTGGACTTAACAGCAGTGCCAAACGGACCCACCTCTCTCATTCCATTGGCAAATGAAGGTATTAGTCAGAACAGCCAGTAGATGTCAGTAAACACAAATCTGAATGAGAGGAGTCTGAAAACACTCTGCCTTTTGGGGAGTTTGGCTATTCAGTTTTGAAGAGTGATTTACATGGATGGTAAAAGACCATCAAGTGTCTCATAAAGGACTTGGTTATTACATTTCTTTTGTATTGGAAGTGTATATGATAAGACTATTTATTTTCTTTTTTAACCATCTTTTCAAGGTTAGAAGGAAGAATATTCAGTTTGTGCCTGCAAATTCAATTTAGCAGGTGGGCAAGATTACTTGTTGGACCCTTCCAGCTCAGGATACTCTATGATTCTATGATCCCAGTGCTTGACTTCAGTAACTGGGAATGGGAAGAGAAACTGCAGCAGTAACTCCCAGGAGCTTACCCCTACCCAAGCCCACATTGCTTTTTCCAGTCCTTGCATTTCCCCTGTAGAAAGACCACTGAGGGAATGAACCATTTTAACCTACATCACTTCTAGGCACTGATAGGAGTTATGGGAACACTTGACTCTTAAATTGTTTCTTTTCACACTGAGCACTGACAGAGTTTAAGGCCTGTTTTAACACTGGCGCCGTTCAAAACTGCGTTCAGAGACTCCAGCCTCTAATGCTTTCCCAGTTGCAGAGAGTGAACATCATCAGCAGTTCTTCTGCTGATAAGAGCATTTTAATGACTCTGATTATGAGAAAAATACTTTTCAAACGGTTTTAAAGAGCAGCTGAAGGATGCAGCATGGTAATGCATTTGTAGTACTTCCACCACACATTATTAATACACTAGGATAACTGTTGAATTAACTAATAATGGATTCAGACTCTTCCCAAGAGGAGAAAGGCTATGCACTCTTTTAAATGGACCCATCAGAGAAAGTAATGATGGTACCTGTCTTTTATATAGCGCTCATGTGTTTTGAGTAGGAACCATGCTGGGAGGAGTCAGTCCTGGAGGCCTTACACTCTCTTCTGTGGTCTCCACCTCAGTAAGAAAAAGATGATTTTCATCCCCTTTTAACTGGGCAGTTGCAGCACAATCTTAGCTTTGAAATGCCTCATGCTGGAAGAGGAAAATTGGATGTCTCCCATGTCAGAGAGTGAGTCTAATCATGAAGATGTTACCTTACAGGCTGATCTCAGCTGATCATAAAACACAGCTGTGTATATGTAACTTAAATTACTCCCTCACTGGGAGAAGGAAGGGTTTATTGGGTTGGATGATGGAGGTAGGTAGTTTTTCTTCAGCAGAGAGTGAGACTTTCTGGGTTTTGGTCGCACGAGATCACAGAATCACAGAATAAGCTGAGTTGGAAGGACCCACAGGGATCACCAATTCCAGCTCCCAGCCCTGCCCAGCACCATCCCCAAGAGTCACACCATGCACCTAAAAGTATTATTAGTGTAGCACTGAAGCAGGTACTTTAATTTAGGAGAGAAATAGGACATCAGCTACAACTCTGCACTAAGTGTTTCTGGTAAATAAGCTCTGGGCACTCAATTCTTTAAATGTGTTGGGTTTTTGAGCTACCATGTTGAGTCATTTTGCCTTATAGTATGTACTGCATGTGAAACTTGTATGCTTAGTACAGGTTTCTCAAGACTACATTTGGCTATTGAGTGGAGGGGCTACTGAGCAACGGTGTATGATTGAGTCATCTGAGCAGTGGACTAGGTTCTGTGAACTGTAGATGGAGTTCTCCTGTGATGTTAATGGAAGCCATCCATCCATTCATACATGTTAAATGGCAATGGAAAATGCAGCGGAAACTCCATTTTTTCTTGTTATTGTTGCTGCTTACAGCCTTTAAGAAGGTTATTTTAACTGTACGTTGGATGTGCTTCAGCCACTTCAGGTAAAACAAGAATGAAATAACTTTTTTTGGTGACTTTTGAAGGACTTCACTTGTGATGTACACCTCTTTTACCTCTGTACACCATCTCAGCTATCTTGGTCCTTTTTTTCATACCTGCAACTAAATGAAAGCAAGTCAGAAGTAATTTATTTAAAACAGAACATTATTCAGCTGCTTGCTTAAGGGTCATAAAAACAATGGTAAAAAGCAAAAAAGCTTTAAGTCACACCTTTGCTTTCACATAAATCTGAATCTTTTCTCCCAAGCTTTGGGAAATGCTGTTCAGCTCAGCTGCTTTCACGAACAACCCGCAAACCGCAGATATTGTGATTTTTCCTTTTCAGAACTCTCTCAGGCTTCTGGTGATAGCCCCATTCATCTTCATCACCTGTCTTTTGTTTTTCTCTGCCTTCTTCCAAAAGGGAGGAAGAAAAAAAAAAGAAAAGCATTTGCTAGTGTAGATATAGTCAAGGAGCAATATTCTCCAATTAATAGCTCCAGGCACCATTCAGTGAAAAGACTTCATCTCTCATTTTGTTCAGTTTCCTGATAGCTTCATCTACGCTAGCCTCCTGTGCTTTAAAACCATTGGACTGCATAAACTGAGGTGTATTTTTTGTCTAATGTAAGTATTTAAATGATGCAAGTATTGTTTTCCTTTCTCCTCACTGTATTTTTCTTTTGCCAGTATCTCTTACTTGTTGATTTGTTTTGATAAGATCCATGTGCCCTTTGCATATGTTTCTGTTAACATATGATTTCAAAGATCTAAACTACGTAAGAAAATGTCTATTTTTGGTCCATCAAGATTTTCGATAAGAGAAAATCCTGGCCTTAGGTTTTTCCATGAGTCACAGTAGCCATACTAGAATTGAAAGTGCATGTTGAGTTACATTCATGTGAAAGCAAAGACAGTTCCTTTTCCTCTGCTTCTAGATTTTAGTTCATCTTAAAAGGAAAGAAAAGGTAAAACATTATTACCTTTGTGTACATGTATGTGAGTTTTCTATTTACAATGTGTCTTTTACAACAACCTGGTACAGAAAAAAAACCAAAGTCCAGGAAGCCTCACAACCAATTTTGTAAGGAGAAATCAAATACAGACTGCAAATTGAACTCACGTAAATGAACATGTCGGGTAGGATTGTGCTGGATCAACTGCACTGCTCGGAGTTAGCTGAATGCAATGCAAATGTCTTTGCTGCTTCTGTATTAGCCACTGCTAGTCAGACGGAAATGTGTCTTGTTGGGAGCCAGGCGTCGTGAAGGTGGAATGAACGAACTGGGAACAAGGGTCATCCATTAGAGCTGCCGAAGAGCGCGAGGAGTAGACAAGAGTCTCAAATGATTGAATGGTGTGTGATTACACAGCAGTGAAAAAACATCCAAGAAGATTACATTTCAGTCCAGAGAGGTCTGAAATAATGTTGCAGCATAAAGAACAAGTACAGTGTACTAAACGCAGTGAATGTAATAGAGACTAAATTCACAACAATGCTTTATAATTATATACATAACTAAACCAGCAAACTAGCTAGTTCTGTTTGGAAAAATATGTGTAGCTGAAGATTTGAAAGTGGCAAGTCAAAGGTATGCCTGTCAGTTTCTGAGTTTCCCTATAAATTACAGGCTCTTTATTTCTATTCTTTTTTTCTTTTTCCTGAAATTGATATTCTAATGGCAGCACTGCAAATGGAAAAAAAATTCTCTTCCTTTTGTTCAGGAATGAGGAAGCTGAAATCACTTCAGAATTTCAGCAAAATGCAACATTTCTTCAAACATGTGCACATATTGTATACATTTTGCAACCATTAATGAAGAAGTAAACTTTAAGATATATTTCTTACAAATCTACTGTTTTGACCATTTTTCAGTTCACAGAAGAACCTTTTCTTAGATTTAAACTGCTTACATTTTTATCACTTGTTGCTCAAGCTATTTTCCCATTGTGACAAAATGTTACACCAAAAAAAGCAAGACATTCTTGCTGCTAACAGAGAGGCACAGTGAAAATTAATTTTGTTCTCATGGTATATTTGCCCAAAGAGAAATAGAACCAAACTTCAGAAGTAATCAGGACTTTTTAGAAGAAGCAGTCAATATGTGAATAGAAGCTCCAGCCTCCTATTCAAGCACAGATGGTCCTATTAGCCTTTTATTCTCTGTGGGGTGCTCTGTTTATGCTGTAAGTCTAGAATGCAAGAAGTCAGCAGTGGACCATGACCCAGCCAGCCTCCTTCCCAAGAGGGACTGCATCCATGGGTTGCTCCCTGAAGATGCAGCTGTAGAGTGTACCTCAAGATCTTCAGCAGAAGCTGTGAAATGGTCTTGCCCTCTACCGTGAGGCAGAGGTTAGCTTACACAGCAGGCAATATGTAACTGAAGCCTGTTCAGGCTTGAAGAGAAAGAGTACAGAAATTTACTTAAGACAATTTTCCCTGAATCCTGCCACCTTTGCCGGAGGGTTTGAGTTCTGCAGTTGGCAGTGATACACATAATGACACAATGAAGACCTGCCCCAGAAAGAGGGCCCTTTCTGAGGTGGTGATGCTCTACTGTATGCTGAACCATCTGTATAAGACATCATATGGTTTACCTTGTAGGGGGTTGGAACAGCCCAAGCTATGTCTGAATATAGCGCTAGTTTATGGGCCTCTTTCTCTACACTCAGCACCTACATCTTTCAGGCACTGAATGCTGAGGGTTAGTCCTAACCTCAGAAAACCTTCCAGGAGCTGGTTTATATAATTGTATCCAGGTGCTGCATAACAGCATTTCAGAGTTCTACCTTTACATGTTTGGGTGTTTAGCTAGTCTAGGAAAAAAATTAGCTGGAAGTGCAGCCATCTTAGTGGGTCAGTACCCACAACCGAATTATTATTTATGTGCTTAATGTATCAATATTGCGGCAGACTTAGATCATTTAGTAAAAGACTCTCCTTATTTTCCTCATTAACAACTGTCCTTTTATGTGCACTATTTACAAGTCCTTTTTTGTCCTTAGTCCATGTTGAACCAATTGAAGTCTTCCAGTTTTTCCTCTCAACATTGTGTTTCCAAACACTGTATCTAACAATTTCTGCTGCTGTCTTCTGAATTCTCCCCAGTCTGCCTGTCACTGCCTTACTATGATTTGGGCAACAACAGACATGGTATTCCAGCTGTGTCAGCACTGATTAGGCAGACCAGAAGGTTTTCTCCTGGATACATGTGTGCAACATCGTCATGCTTTTAGTCCCTATTTGTCCATAATCTGCTGTTATTCCTGATCCCACTACTGTCGAGCAAACCATTACTCATTTATTGATGTACTTCATATTTTTTGCCAAGCATGCTTGGATTTCATATCTTGGATTTTGTAGGATGGAATTCAGGCTATTCCTTGAAATTCCCAGGTACCACTGAGTTTTAATCCTTCCTCTGGAATATCAGAAATCCTTGCCACTTTTGTTACATCATCCATTGGAAAAGACTGAGATGGGTTTCAGGTGAAACCACACAAAAAGGTCTTTTTGGATAACCATTTTATTTTGACCAAACCCTATTTTAAGAGGTCTTTGGGAGAGCTTTTTTCAAGCAGGAAATACCCCATTATGAGGATTTCATCTAGACCATGTTTTCTAAGTCTATGGGAGTGTCATTCTGCTTTCTTCATATTATGGGTTGCTTTACATAAAATTAAACTTAATGACCTACTTAAGAGTGGAATTTTTGTTTAGGAGATAGAGAATTCAGTTGTATTTTGGGGAGTTAGCAAAAAATGCTCAGAGTGCTGCAGTACTAAGCCACAAATTGAATGTTCTATTTAAATCTTTCTGCAACAAATCTGCTGTAACCCAGAACCAGGACATGCATATTCCAAATCTTGTCAGAGTCTGATTCACTCAGAAATTTTGAAACTTTGGGGGTTTTTTTTTGGGAGTCGAGAGAAGCTTCAGTCATTTTAAATTTATTTTATTCTGTAAGTATTTTAGGCACTCAGTGAAGCAAGTGCCAGGTTATTATTTTGGTGCAGGCTATACCAAAATAGAAAAAATACTGAATGCTGAAATTTCCATAAATCTATTTTCTTGAATGTATAGGAAACAGTGACACTTTTGGGAAGCCAGTGTTTTAAATAAAAAGTGAACTAAAAACATTTTAAGTATGTCTAAAAATATATATATTCTTGGCTTGTTTTGTTTTTTACAAGGCAAGTGTCACTAATTCCAGCACAGCGTTTTCAGTAAGTCCTTCAGTCAGTGAGATCTGTGTGGCACAACAGAAGAGTTTAGATGTAATTTATAAGTTAGTCAAGCATAGAGCTGACAAAACCACCAGGTAGACTAGCAATCTGGCTGGAATTCCTGGATTCAGATCTCTGAATGAGGTAATGCTTTTTGGTTTGACAATCTATGCTGCAGAAGTGACATTTTTTGCTTTCAGTGTATGCAGAGCTGTAGGTTTAATGTTTGCAGAATATTCTTACCCTTGTCTCTTAAAACTGTTCTTTAATGTTTTGGGGTTTTTTTGTCAGGTCCTGTTTCAATCAGTTTTATTGGAACTTGGAATGCAAATGTTTTGAAACTTTTGAGAAATATTTTTTATCAAAGGGCATGAAGGTACATTCAGAAAGTTCATTCATGGTTACATGCATCATTCATGATTTTTATTCACATATAATCTCCTATTTGTTTTGAAAGCTTGCTTCCAAATATTCCATTGTGTAGAAAATGCCCCAGAGCACATGCCTTTTACAAGTAATACAGTCTTTTATAGGTCGCTTCTAATTTGGACACTTCACTGAACACAGCTGCCACAATTAGAGTCATATTTGTGATTTTCTTCATTGTATGGTACCAGTGTGAATGATACATAAACACAGCTGGCCTGAATGCAGATTTCTTCACATGATGATGCCTATCAGCAGCAGCAGTATCTCTGAGGCACTGACCCACAGAGGCCAAATTAAAAATCAAATTAAGCATCATAAATTCAACTTCATTACTATTCATGCTTTGAAAATTATGAACTGATACGGTTTACATAAGAAAACTGACTGAATGTCCCTGATTGAAGAAGTGCACAGGTCAATTAAAGGTTTCCTTATACCAAAAGAAATTTAGGCATAAACAGTCCCCAGCTCCTGCAGATGTTAATTATTCTTTCGAAGGAGCATTGTACCTAAAAGGATGATACTGTAAGAAAGTCTCCTTCCCCATGTGCGTGCTATCGAATAAAAATACCAATTTTCACTAAAAGGGTAAGAAATTTCTGTTAAATTTATTTTAGAGTTGTTTATTTGTGCAGGTGCCAGACTCTACTGTGACCAGCGGGAATTGCTTATTCCAGGAACTTGGCGTCTACAGATTTGTCTACAGATAGTGAATGTTTCCTGTCTTTCCAAAATTTCAACAGGATTTGGAGTGCGTTTAGAATAAAATTATTCTCCCATCAAAAGTGGTGGTAGGGGGAGAGACTGCAAGGAGAATCGAGTGAGAAAGATAGCATTGGAGCAGAAGGAGTCAAACAATAAGAGCATTTCCAAATTTCTCAGAGTGAGTGAGGGAGATGGAGTGAATTTGGACTGTGTAGTAACGGAGACTGGGTTTTTTCTGTAAAATGCCTTTTAATCTTCTGTGAAATTTGAAAGTTTCTGAATGGCATGAGGCAGTTCAGAAAGAGAATTTCAGGCTCAAGACAGCTAAATTTTCCTTTGTGAACCTGGATTCTATACCTGCCATAAGTTCTATAGAAGAATACTAGATAAATCTTTTAAACCCTACCTCCACAAATGGACACTGATTGCATCTGTTCTTTTTTTCTGGGTGCTCAGCTGAATAGATTAGCTCTTGGTTTATGCCCACTCAAGGTGAGGGGAAACTTTATACTTGCATTTCCTAATGACACCGCTCCTCATGTGCCAAATAGGAGGAGTTATAATACTATTTCAGTCAGAGAAGTGTTCAGAAAATAAATCAGTTAATAGATGTGAATCATGTGAGTATCACAGTGATGAGCACTGCTGAAAAGGCAGTGAGGATGCCAACTGTTACTGGAGCAAGGATGGTCAGGAGGCAGTAAATACAGTGGCACAGGACCACATACCAACCCTGAGAGGGGAAACAAAAGAGAAACTGAAGCTTGTCCAGCTGATTTTCAGCAGAGCAGTCTTCCTTCCTCTGAACTGAATACAGCAGTGGTCCTGAGGGAAAAAATAGTGTGTGAATGTGTAATTACAAGCCTGTATCATAATGCGTATACCCAAAGGGACTGGATTAATTTTGCACAGGCAACCTTTCTTCTGACATTGCCGAACTCTGAAATGCATGATTAGGAAGGGGGAGCAGAGAAACTGCTCTTTTGGTAGTTCTCCTGTGTTTGAAAGAAAAGCACTCAATAACAGCTCTGAGGCATTTATTTGTATGCAACAACATCCCCGATCATTTCAGTCCTGGAGTTTTAGGTTTGTTAGTTTATTTTACTTATGCTGTAATATTTCTGTTTGATGTAGCAATGTATTAATTATTTCAACAACCTGAACTTCAGGTTAAACCGGTATTTAGCAGGTGAGAAGCAACGTATGTAGGACAACTCTGAGTAATGCAATGATTTACTTCACAGTCTGCAGGACCAAGCAGAATAAAATTGCTTGTTTATTATTCAAATCTGCTATGAGATACTCTTAGCAGTCCTTTCTCCAATGACTCCTAGACCTTGCTCAGAGACTCAGGATGCTCAGGAGCGGGAGGAGGCATTTATATTTCTCTTTGTTATGAGGTACTCGGTGAGGTTACTGTGTGGAGCAATGGGTATTCTCCTTAGGGGGGGGCTGAACGTGAAGATCCTACAGCAGAACCTCTTTGTCTTCTGGTCTCTGTGTGTCCATGGCTCTCTGCTCTGAGATCCTCCAGGGTTCTTTCCCAGTCAGTAACGTCAGTCCAGGAAGACCTGCAAGAAGGTTTCTTGATGACTGTGAACATCCAGGTGACAAAGCTTGGGTTTTAATTTACATCAATGTCTTACTGTGCTACCCTGTGCTTAAAATTCCAGATGATCCACAACAGAGATTGGCTTAGGTTTTGGTTTTATTTTATTTCACCTGCTGTATGGATCCTATAGAGCAGCACTGTTAGCCTTGTCCAGTATTCTCCCCATCGTACTCTGATGATCCGCTGAGTTCAGTTCAACTTGTCATTCTTTTATACCAACACTTGAACTTTGGGCCAAATATTTAGCAAGAAAATAAAAATATTAATAAAAACACAGAGCACATAATGTAATCACCTTGGTTTTGCAGAGTTGTTCCTCCAGGAGAGGAAGACGTTTTTCTTTATTTTCATTTCAGAATTAATTATGACATTTTTTCAATTTTTATTAATGCAGTGTTTTTAAAAAACTATTTAAGTCCCAATAAAGGTATTTGTTTTACAGTAAAGCTCATGATTAAGTGGGGGGTTTTTAGCTTTCAATTTCAGTCATCGTAATTTTTTCTTCTTTTTCAAGATACACACTGGAGCATCTCCAGCAAGGAGAGCTATGGAGCAATTCTAGCTTACACTGCTATTTGCTTTTTCTTAATGAAGAAAAAAGTAGTATGATAAGGATTTCTTCCCATTATCTCATTTATATCTCTTATTTATAGCTCAGATTCCTCCATGATGAGAAAAACTTTCCTCAGATTACTGGAATGTCTGGCTGTTTCATATTCTTATCTTAATGTCCCTTGATTTGTTCTAGCTGCTAGAAGACCATACTAAGAGCAGTCCACCCAGCAAAGGAGAATTCCAAGTGGGTTTTGTGATACATTTCCATAAACATTACAGCCATAGAGAGATGAGCAGTATGTTCATATAGACTTTTTCCTTTCTGGTGGGCTCTAAGGTCATGCAGTACAGTGTGTATCTAATGGAATAGATACCTTTGAAATGTCTCATGAAGAAGATGCTAAAATTATTAACATTTCAACAGAGGTATGGAGGGGAGCTCTGTAGTATCAAATGTGCTTCTGTGTTTTTCATTGTGCCCAGCCTTTGTCTAGCCTTGGCACAATCTGGTCTCTTTTGCATGCATTTATATTTGGTTCAGAGATTTTTATGGAAAGTAGCATGTAATATTCTGTTTAAAAATAATGCTGTCTGAATTTCTTATTTCAGAAAAAATATTTTATGTTTTTATGATCAGTGACTTTCTAGCATTTAAATTTATTAATGGTAGCTTTGTAAGATAGGAAAGATTTATTGCTTCCTTTTAGGGATAGCAGTGAAAAGCAAAATGACATGATGGCAGTCGGGCTTGAATACTGAAGCAGAATAGGCTGAGATGTGTAGCAAGCCAAAGTTGTGACTTAAATCTGAATTCACTTTAGTAGTATAACACTGCCAAACAAGATCATATACTTAAATGATAAAAGCAAATTTGACTACAATCTCATCTACTTTGTGATGTGCTGACTATAAACGTATTTCAGGTGTTTGATGTCTGGAATAAAGAAAAGACCTCCTTTCATGAATAAATATTTCAGTCTTCGCAGGATAATGTTTCCAGCATGCTTCTGAAACACCACTTTCACATGAGATTCTCCTGAAAGCTAAGCACTCTTCCTAATGGTTGTAACTTTCTTTTTCTATCCTTTGTGTTTCTATGCTTTCTTCTGCTGGTTTTGTGTGTGTATCTGTGTGTCTGTGGGTGTGTGTGGTTGGTTGGTTGGTTGGTTGGTGTTTTTTCTGGAGGGGTGAGGTTTGCTTGGCTTTTTGCTTTTTTGGTGCTTTTAACTACTGGTCATGAACAGACCGATTGGCTTCAAAATAAACCATGGCTGTGATTATAGTTTGGCTGCATGTACAGATAAGCTATTGACATAAAATTTAGACTTGAAAGAATTTGGCTATTCAAATGGACTAGAAATTTGTGTTTATGGTGTCTTTGACCAAAAAAAAAAAAAAAAAAGAAAAGGAAGATAGACATAGTTATTTTACATCACACCCCATGTTAAGAAAGTCTAATTCTTACGAGAATATCCCCAAGGCAATTTTTTTTCAGAAAAAGGATGTGAGAATCCCGGAAAGACAAAGGTGAAGACTATTTTCAGTTTCCTTCTGATTAACAGGAGTTTGACTTAAATCTGGAAATTTGAGAGTCAATGCTTATGCCAAAAATTGCAGCGATATTATTTCTCCTGTTTCACTGGGTACCCTTTGACTTCATGTTTATGATTTCGAACTTGTGTTTTCACACTTCCACCTGAATTATTTTGTATATTTGTATTCTGCTCTAATAAATACAAATTGAAAAGAAGTGAAAAATGATTCACTCCAAGGCAATGATGCTTAATTTACTATTGTTTTGCAAAACAATTGTTCTTTGTTACCATTGACGGCAATACCTGCCACTGAGAGCAGTAGTTAACAGGATCTGATCATAAATTGCTGTCATGGTTTGATACTGGCCCAATGCCAGGCACCCACAAGAGCTGCTCGCTCACCCTCCCCTGCCACAGCTGGGCAAAAAGAGAGAAAGAAAAAGAATTAACAAAGATTCATGAGTGAGATAAGGACCAGGAGAAAACACTTCCAGGCAAAAACAAGCTTAAGTAAAAGTTACAGAGTGAATTTTTTGCTAACAGAATCAGAAGAGGATAATGAGAAGTAAAATAAGCCCTTAAAACACCTTTTCCCACCAGCCCCTCCCTCCTTCCCACTGACGGAGCAGGGAGACAGGGCATGGGGGTTTGGTCAGTCCATCACCGAGATTTCCTTCTGCTGCTCCGGGAGAGGAGCCTTCCCCTGTGAGGCNCCTGCTTCTCCACTGGCCTTGGTGTCACCGTGTTGTTTTCCCTCACATATTCTCACCTCCTCCTCTTCTCTGACTAAAAGAAAAACTGTGTGACTTTGTTTTGATTTTCTTCTTAAATACATCATCACAGAGGTGTTAACCAGCCTCTCACACAGGCCCAGTTCTGGCCAGCAGCATGTCCATCTTCAGAGCCATCAGAGATTGGCTCTGCTGGACATGGTGGAAGCTTCCAGGAGCTTCTCAAAGGAGCTATCTCTATGGCCCTCCTGCTACCAAAAACCAATACAATCCCTCTCCTTACTGGGAGAGTTTCAGCCCCTGTCCTTTGCCATTGGAAGAGAACACCTTCACCACCATCACTGCACAAGACACTGGGAAGAGCTTATCTTAGTCTATCTTCTTGAAAATTGTTCCTTAACTTAACCTGATCTGCACTGAGAGGAAAGGAAGAGTCTAAGAGCTGAATTCTTCTTTTAGTATCAATAGCAGAAATTGAGGAATGAACTGAGGTTTTAGGTCCTTACCTGTTTCTCAAGTCTTGTCAATGTAGCCCTCTGTTCTGCAGGCAAAGCAAAACATCAGTTCTGTTCTAGCATCATTTCTATTTTTTTTTCGCTAAGCTGACAGTAACGGTATTTTACAATTATACTCATGGACAGAAGCTTTTTTTCTTTTCTGAAAAGTGTTCTCATTTCTCTTTCTTGAGCATCTCCATTGGTTCAGCAATATTCTTTTTGAAAGAAGTAACCAACTCTGTGTACAATATTGCAGTTGAGAATGACAGAGTTATACAGCAAACTACATTTGTGATCTCTTAGAAGTGCATGCCACTTATGTATGAAGCTTCTTGTCTTAATTTCCTTGGGGTGAGTTCACAGACTGAAAGAAATTCAAGCTCAAGTCTTCAGTGGCTTTTATAGCAAAGATACTTAAATTAGCAGGTTTATCACTTGATTTTGTGTTTGAGAGTCTTGTTTTGAGAGGTGTGATCAACAAAATATACAGTATGCCTTGGTAAAAGAAAGTATCATTACATTTAATGAGTGCAAGCAAGGCATAATATCAGAGATTTCTGAAAGAACAATAGACCTTCATGTATAGATCTGGTATATTCCCTTGTCCTACACTGTAAAATGTTAACTGCTCAAGAGTCCTGTCTCAGGCAGTAGGATAACCAGTATCTGGCCTTTATAGAGAGAATTTTTCATTTGTTTTTTTCCTTTTGATATACAAGCTTCTAACCACAGCAAACATGCTCTGTAGCATAACTAGCAGGGTAGGAGGAAGCTGTTCATGTTCGATAACTCTGGAGTCTGTTAACCCTTAAAAATGTGTCAGCTTATTTTATGTAGAGTTTGCATCAGATCTCAGTGGACTACTGATAATTTAACCAAATATATATATGCATCTGAAGTCAGAAATTTGACTTCTGGTGAAGCTTGTCTCTGTGAACTCTTATAATACCTTATGGACTGCAATTTGGAGTATTTGTTGCTACGTCTTGATTTAAGGACAAGAAAAAGTGAGGCTGTGATCCAGTCTGCCTAAATCCTGCCTACAATAGGATTAGAATGCTTTAACCCTGCTGAATCCTAGACACTGATCCAGCCTGCTTACTTAGTAAGGCTATTAAATCCAGGAGGCATTGAAATTCTTTAGATACCTCCCATGTAGTCTGAATGTTCCCTAGGCACTAACATTTTGTCAGCCTCTGTGCACAAAAGAGCCTTTCTTTCTGGGGAATTGAATGACAAAAGGTATATTGCAATCTCAGACGAGGCAGAAAGGTACCTGAAGCAAGAAGCTCCAAATATTAGACCATGTGGTATGTGTGTCTGGCCTCATCTTATACGAGGAGAGTGCTGGGAAGGCAGAAGGAGATGGATGGGATCCAAGTTTCTGCCCCTGGTTATCAGCACTATGAGAAGGATGTGATTTAATGAGAAATGCATAAATAAGTAAGTCCTCTCACAACTGAATGTTTTAACTATTAAGTTGGACTTGGGCTTTTCCAGCACTTGCTCCCCTTCAATGTTCTGGACACAGTGACATGGTATTTAAAGAGCTCTCGGTTGAGTAATCACTAGGCTACTTTTCTGAGACATGACCTCATCTCTGATCAGATAGCCTGGCATCCAGATCTTCACTTCTTTCAAACATTTTTACTGCCAATGCAGTTCTGCGAAGTGCCACCACTCTGTGGACTAAGTGAATGGAGCAGTGCAAAATTTTTCTTTAGCTTCCTGTGGTCTCAGTTGAAAAGATGTACACGTCATTTAAGCAGACAGCATTGATGATATCTGAAAATGCCTGAATTCCATGTATTGGCAGGAAAAAAGGAAAAATAGGTAAGCTAGGAAGACTGCATATACTTTTACAGGTCTCCAAAGGTATCTGACTCTCTCCATTGACTTGTAGAGAAGCTGGGCAAGCTAAACTGCCTTCCCTCGCCAAACACGTAAAACTGAGATGATGCAATATCTAAATTTGAGCAGACTGGATAATACCCTGAAAAACAAAGTTCTGTGGCCAGATGGTTGAATGAAATGGCATGAGTCTCCTGCGGTATGAATATTGCGAATGGCAAAATTTCATGTCACCCTTGCCAAGGAGAAATTTTGTATAATGAACCTTATTGCTGGAGGGAGCAGTCACGTGTATGACCTTTTCTCAGACTCTACATGAACTTCTTCATCCAGAAGGTGCAACAGCCTATTTATTCCTTCTGCACTGGTTTTCATGTACTGTTCTGTCTGAGCAATACAGCTTGAAAGCAAATTGTTTTGGTGAATCCAAATGCATTTCTATATTTCACTAACCACTAGTTTATCATCATGTTCAAGAACAATGAGCAGCAGATCTGTATCTGGCATGTTTTGATATATTCTACTACCTCCACAAGCCACTGGGTTTTTTAAATGTTATTCCTAGATAACTGGTAACCTAAGGTATAGAAGAGTATATGCTTAAAAGTGTGAACAACTCCCACAAGGAGGGGGATCTTATTTTTTAGGAGGGTTGAGGAAGAAGGAGTAGTCATGTTTGTTTTGGGGGAGGAGGGGAGTGCTTTGCTTTTCCCCATTGAGCATCACATTTTTCTTCTGTTTCAATGAACTTAAAAAGTCAATGGCATTGAATGGTATATACCTTATCAAATTTGACCTATTTGAAAAATCCCACATGGGCTTCTCAAAATGCTTTGTCACAGAGGAGGATTTGGTGAAGGCATATCATAACCTACTGAACAGAGAGTGTGTTCAGATTCCTTAGGAGCCCTTGAATATTTGCCAGCATCACCAAATGCGCTGTCACTGTCTTGAGCTGAGCTCACAGATGCTGCTTTGCTTGTGTTCAAATAATTTTAAAATTATTAAATATGGTGATCCTCCATATGTGGAGGAAGAGTTTGGTCCTTCCTGTTCTCAGGTCCCTTGGATATGAGTGATAGAGACATTTTTTTTATCTGTGAATTGTTCTGTGCTGTTAAAAACATTTACCTTTTTTGTCCAGAGTTATCTGAATAGTAGTTGCCCTTCTGCAAGAGCACATAAAGATTTTGAGTTTGTATCAATTTTTATACAGTGAGATTCCAACCTGTGAGCATTTTAATGAAATCTCTTTTTCATCCTAGCCCCATACAACAATAGTGTTTTGCTTCTAAGAAGGTAGATGCAAATTAATATAACTTTATAATGTATAACAACCTCTAACACTTAAAAAATCATTATACTGGGGATCTTTTTCAATCAGAAAAAAAGACTGGACTACTACTAATCTGCATATACCTTTCATTTTGTGGGCTGATTACTCTAACCTTTAACAGGGAGTTCCTGTATCTTCTTTGAGGTTTGGCCTTGTCATGACATTATGGAGAAGCTGTACAAAAATTTCTACCTTTAAGTCATATCACTCCTGTTTTTACACTTTTTTTCCCTCTTAATGGTGGATATTAACTCCAAGGTTTTAGCACTGTGTTTTCAAGGCACTTAACCACTCTGGTATAAAATATTTGACATCCTTGTTAGCTCCTGATCATTTGTTAATGTAAGATTTGGCAGGTTATGTTGCCCAAGACTGAACTTCATGCTTCCTGAAGATTTTAATGTGTTTTTATGGAGGTGGAATTATCTTCTGATTACTGGTTAAAATAATTATTTGTCTAGACACTTAAAATTAACGTTTTGCTGGTTTTTTGACTTTTGTATAAAGTGCTGATGATGTTGCTATGAGCCTTTAAGTAATTCTTTGCATGAGTTCATTTCATCCTTAACCTTTTGATTTATGATATAAATAAACCAAACTGACAGTCAGAGAGATGAAAAATAGTTCATTGAATAGCCAAGTCACTTCTTCTGTGAAGACTTCTCAGGTCTGGTGAAGAGCTTTTCCAACAAAAAAATTCCCTTTCTACCACTGAGGGTTAGGAGGAGGGTCAGGGAAGGCTGTTTGCTGAAACACAGTGTTTTAAAGGACTGAGTCAGTTGGTTTTGATGATCACCTAACCAGTGGGCCTCGTTTCTTCCTCATACTTTGCCTGGCAGAAACCCTCCCCATCACTTCTCTGTTCTTCCACTCAGAGGCGGTCTGAGCCTGAGAGATGCTTGGGGGCATGCAGGGTTTTGTCAGCCCTGCTAATACCTTGGGGTGTCTGGGAATCAGGGCTGTATGGAAACTCATAGGACTGGGTCCTGCACACCCTGGCTGTGTGGTGCTGGATCAGGAGGCAGTATAAACATGACAAATAAGTCAGAGCTAGGTTATGTGTAGTTTAGGCCAGCTTTGTAGCCTTAGGTCAGCTTCATGCCAGCTGCATAAGGACAAGTGATATTAGCCTGTTAAAATGTTAATTTCTGTATATTTTATTACCAGGATGAATGCTTTATGTACTTTATTAATTTAGGTATTTATATTTCTAATTTGGGATTAACAGGAGTTGTAATATCAAATCGTCAATATTTATTGTTTAGAGTATCTCATAACTGGGGTGTCTACTTTTACCTTGTTTACAAGTTTGACTAACGTGTAGTTTTCCTCTCTCCCTGATAGACATTCTGAGAAATCATCCCTACCCAGAAACATTTATCTTTCCAATTTGAAATGAAACTTTTCTTAAAATATTGACTTTGTCAACAGTATGGGAATTGTGAGTTCTGAATGTCTCTACTGATGATGTTGATAAAATTAATTTCCTTTAGGGATGCCATGTCACTGGTTTTAAAAGTCTAAGTGCCTTTTTGGAGCAAGGAGAAGTTAATGTTCTGTGACAGCCTTAGAAATTCGGGGTTCTTGTTTTTATTTCTTTTCTTTATTTAATATCTTATAGCCATCCTGTGGTAGAATTGCAGAGATGTGGCTCCAGCTGTGCTACTCAGCTTCTGTAAGCAGAATTAAAATTGCATATAAATGGTTTAATTGCCCTTCAGTTTTTAGTATTGCAAACTCAAGCTGTGACTTTTTTTTTTTTTAAATCTGTAAATATAGGACCTGCATTTGTTAATGCTTTGTGTGTAGTCGTTCTTATATATGTTGTGGGTTGTGGGCAGAAAGATAAGGTGTGTACCTCAAAAGACCTACTTTTGGTGGATGTAGCTCTTCAAAGCTGGTAATTGACACAATTTTCATACCAAGGGTGACACACTGGATTTTGATTAATGTTTAAAAAGAAGCCAGCACTCATTAAACACAGAGTAACTGTTATCAAGCTACTATAAATGAACCTTAATGGAGGTTATTGAATTTCATTTTACATATCAGCAACAGCTGATCTCTTCAGAGAGTTCCTATTCAGCTCCTTACCGTACCAGGAACCTGATATTTTTTTAAATACAACTGAGGGGCTGAATCTCAAATTTTTTGGGGGAGTAGAGGCCTCCTGGTGTCACTGGGAAGTTATTGGATGTGGGCAAAATCAGGGATAATAAATTAGACAACGTCTTATATCATTGAATAGATTGTTTTTATTTTGTGTTCAAAGAAAATCTTCTCCAGATGAAAATGTGCAGTCAGGCTCATCCTTGATAGAGGTTGGTCCTTCTGTGAAGCCTTATATTAAGCAGATCATATTTTGATGTCTTGGGTGAAAGACATTTTAGTTATTGCTATGAAGACTAATGTGCACATGGCCATACTTACATATTTATTTTGACAGGAAATTATTCTGACTGCTATTCGAATTTAATTTTCTCCTGAAGGGAAGGAAGGAGACAAACATCTACATTTTCTCTCTTTTAGTGTTCCCTTAAAGTTGAATGAGTATTCAACCATGGAAGTTCATATTGCTAAATCAGCAACAACCTGTTCAAAGTCTATGAAACTATGAATTTCTGTTGTTTCATAGCCCAGGAGGTATTATTATTCATTTAACATACTGGATAGATTGTGATTGCTTATGCTAAATAACCTAGACATCAGCCAGATGCCGTCACAGACTTCACAAAATGGTGTAGTGAGCATAATATACTGCTTCTATAATGGAAAAGCATATGTTTTTCGGTTTTATAGCTGGGTGAGGAAAGGGTATTTAGCTCATTCTATCCTGTTTGGGGGCTGAGATAAAAGCTTAGCCGTTTTTCATGGAAAGAGGCAAACACCTGAATGAATTATGGCAACGTAGCGATGGGAGTTTTCTATTTATAGCTCAACAGTGGCCCTAAGGACTCAATAAACTCCTCTCAAGGAATCATATCTTTTGTTTACAGTATCATTACTTTTTTCATCTCCACATCGTCATTAAAATATAGAGTGGTAGCATACTACTCCTGTCAAAATGTTATTCAAATGAGTTGGATAGCTCTTAAAATAAAAGACTCTTCAACAAGAATGTAGTGGCTGTTATTAATAATATGATTTGCAATTGCAGGCTAAGGTTCATTCATGTCATGTGTCCTGCCAAAGGAATTGTGGCAGAATGGAAATTCAGTGTAGTCAGACATTTAGTGCTGTCTTGTTTCTATGAGTCTATGTTGACTTTCTCTTTTTTTTCCTTTTTTCTTTTTCCATCTTTTTTTCCCTTCCTCTCTTTGTTATGCATTCACAAACAAGGCATGACAGGTGAGGTTTTTAATATACAAAACTCCTAACAGTGTCTCCCTGCTAGACCGGTGTGTTGTTTAGTAGCTTAGAAAAGACTCTAAAGTACATGCAGCATTAATTTTCCTTCTTATTCTAAATCACCACTCAGGTGATGGACAGGCTTCTTATCCTTAAAACTACATCTCTCTGCAGAAACCTAGGATCATAAAAGCAATAAAACCATGAGAAACTGATTATGCTTAAGAGGACACCATCATTCCATATTCTTGGAGATAGTTTTAAAACCTCCATCACACTGCAAGAAGCAAACTTATTTTGTGCTCCTCTCAATTGCTCTATTTATGCAAAAACTCTACAATGAAAATCATTTCCAGTGCTTTCAGTGAGGAGACTATAACTCCCAATAAGTGATTCCCTACAAAATTCACTGCTAAAGTGACAGGACAAAAATCTTTTATTCCAAATAAGGGCTCTTTGGATATGGTCCAGTTTGAGTAAACACAGTTCTGTCTATCATTCTCATTCTGCACTCTGGATACGGTTAGTCTCATTTGTGTTTATGATGAAAGATTAGCGGATCAAACCAAAGATCTGCACAGACACACACAGAGAATATTTCATATTGTAAACCACTTAGAAACAGTTGTTTTCTGATCTTGACACAAAATCAAGTTTGATGACACTAGATTAGCAAAGGAGATAAAAAGAAATGAGTGATAAATATCATTCTTGTTTAATTTTCATCTGAAGATGTTTTCCATGTGAATATGCTGTTGGCTTATATAGAAATGTCAAATAGTGTTAGGACAATTCACTTATCAGACTCTTCAACAAGGCAACATTTCTCCTTGTTTTCTGTGCCTCTTTGCAGATCTCCCTGTGTTTAATTGCATTCATAGAAAACTGCCCAAAGCTCTTAATTTAACAAAGTTAGTCTAAACCAGGTAGCAGCTCTCAGCCTCTAGGTAATGAAAGGTTTCATGGCATGGCATTAGCCTGTGTTGTGTTTGAGGGCACAGCTGAGATGCAGCTCCTTGTTGGGTAGACTCAGGCAATACAATCACCCTGAAGAGCAAATGTACTCCTTCTATATACACTTCCACATTCCTACATTAGATCTGTAGGAGCACATTTATTTCATAAAGAGAGAAGCCTTGATTATTTGAGGTTTGGATGACGTGACAATCAATGGCATCTTGCTGGGTTTGGGGGGCTCTGTGGTATTTTTAAATATCCATGACAAGCACTTCTGCTAAGTGATTGCACCTTACAGTACAAGATATTTCTACTTAAAATTATTGTAAGCAAAAGGCTATGGAGGAAAACATTCTGGTTTAAGGCACTGTCACACACACTGAACTTGTCAAAGAGTGTACTGATGCCAAAGGCAATTTTGCAAGTAGTAAGGTTCACAGCACATGCAAAAGCAAGCTGATTGTAAGGAATGCTTGATCTTTGCAAACTCCCATTTTAAGCTGACTGCCATCTTCTTAAGCGTTATATGTGAAACATCCTGGATTTTCCTAGAAGAGGTACTATTTCAGTATCAAATTTACTGGCAAATATATGACATAATTATGCTGTAAAAGTAGTCTTGATTAAAAAGTGACCCAGTAAGATTAAAAATCCTTAGCAAAGGAAACAGCAGGACGCCACAACTCTAAAAGCAAAAAAAAAGAATTAATTCCGAGTTAAATTTCCCTTTGAGTGTAAATACTGGGTTTGGGTCCTGGTTACTGAAAAAGTTTCTTCCTACTCATATGATACAGCAGTTGCTCAGTGTCTCTGAGTACCACGTTAAGGAAATGTCTGACAGAACAAAGTTTCATCCTGAAATGCTCATTCCTTGGGGCAGAATTCTCTGATCCAGAATGTGCTGTGTTTGATTAAATCTTCCACAAAACCAAAGCAGAGTTCAAAAGAGGAGCATCTATTTCCCTGACGGCATCAGCAGTGTCTGATGGAAAAGTCACTTTCACCAAGCAGCTGCTAGGCTCAGGGGAATTCTGGTTCTCTGGAAATACAGAAACATTTGCATTTAGTCTCATTTGGACCAAAATGAGACTCAATAACAACAGGAAAAAATATCCCTTTCCTGCCATCAGGAAATCCTTCTTGTCAACAGCTCTGTCTGCATCTCATGCTGGAGATGTCACACTTGTGATGTCCAGAAGTTTGGCCGCAGGGAGTTTCCAAAGAGGAACTGGAATCCGTGTTAAGGCTGTAGTTGAGGTCCAACTGTGGCACCCCGTGTTACTTGTGAAAGGCTTGCTTATTTCTTTAAGGCTTTTTCTTGTGAAGGGAGCAGTGGTTAGCACATCGAAGGCTTTGACTGACACAGTAATAGAAACCAGAGTTGGTAGGAAATAGACATTTCAAATCTGTTCATAATTCTAACATTTGGAGCGTAGGTTGGTGGCAGATTTACCCTAATGTGAAATGGAAAGAAACCCCAAATTTCAATTTCTTTTGGAAGAGACGTTCCTTTCTCTTCTCATTATCTCCAACATAAGTGCTGATGGTTTGGGGTTTTTTTCACTAGTGCAACATCCATAAAAAATTTAAAAATTACATCAGCTGTAGGCATCTAATTAGTATTAAATTTTAATAGCTTAAAAGCATGAATCAAGTATTATTAAAATTTCGCTTTTGATTTTCTTCCATTGAAAAGCAACTTGTCAGTCAACATAATTTCACAAAACTGGTACATTTCTTATAGGTGCATTTTGAAAGGAAAACTGTGTTGCTTCATCATAACAAATATTTTCTTGGTAGTTGAGAGCCAACTTGTCACGTGCTCTATTTCTAAAAGTGATATTGCTTGTTGTTTAGTTTTGTATTTGGCCGAGGCTTCCATTTGATATGCCTAGTGTTTGATTTAATGATGATTTAAAAAACCTAAATAAATGTATTTATGGGTATATATTTGTCAAGAAACTGAATGTTAGCACAAGTATTAGCAAGCGCTGTTATTGCTGCCAGGTAGAAAATAAGTAATGTATCCTTGATGTGACTAATGTTTGCAATGTCAACTCGAGTCTTCCTGTTACTTCTTCAACAAGCATTTGTGTACCAGAGGCATCTCTGCAAAGATGTATGCTAAGGGTGCAGTAAACATACAAAGGAGAAAAAGTGATTGTAATACAATCACTAACAACGATGAAGCCAAAAAATCTGGGCTACCACTAATGTACAACCTCATGAGTAAAGGATTCCTACTCCTTTTTTAAAACATGATAGAACTGACAGAAGGAAAGATGAGGAGGACGATATGGAAGTGGAAATGAAAAATAACTGGAGGGAGTAAACAAGAAATTCTTGATATGGCAGTCGGGTTGGGGCACTTCTCTCCTGAGAAGAGCCAAAAGGACTGCAACTGGAGAGGATGCATAAGAGGCAGCAGCAGACAGTTTGTACCCTGAAATGAGAAGCAGTCTACTCCAGTCGAATGCTTGTGCTATAGTGTGGTGCTCAGTGACTCTCTAAAATCACTTTGACAAAACAAACAACCCATTTCCATCTGGCAGAGGATAAAAAAAAATGCATAATGACAGCACAGTGTCTTGAGAGTTCTTTGGTTCTTAAGCATACATGGTGCTCATGCCTACCTTCTGTGCCTGGTGCCAGGTTTTATCTCACTCATCATGGGCTGCTTCTCTTCCTACGGCTCCGGGGTAGAAGTGCCTGAATAGAACCGTGCTGAATAGTACTCAACTTTAAGACAAGTGCCAAATATACATTTATACTAAGGACTCTATCACAGCCTGACAGTTCATTAATATGTAGGGGAATGTACTTAGCCCAGCCTTGGCATCTTTCTTTTTGTTTTTTTCTGTCTAAAGAAACTCAGCATTAAAATTTCTCATCTCATCTCTCTAATCTCTCAGATTTAATTTATTCTGAAGCATTAAGTACTTTCCAACAGATAGTCTGACAAAATTCCTTCCAAGTTGCAAACATCTGCAATTTGTCCAGGGACCAAGGTCAGTGAAAGCCAATGCACAGTGATCATTTAGCCCTACCTAGGGTTTTCTGGCTGGAGTCCTCCACTGCTGGGCTTTCCTATTACCTTTCTGCTGTTCTTACCCACCATGGAGAAGTTTCCACTAGCTAGTGTGTAGTCACCTTCAGATGCATTCCTATGAGGTCTCTGATCACCTAGTCCAACATCAGACAGATTTTACCTGCTCAGGGTTTGCAGACAGCATGGTTGCAACATGTCCACACCAGCTTTTGCTCTCAGGCAGATTCCTTACCCTGGAGACAGCACCCGAGTGACCTGGTGGCAGGGAAAGATCTCCTGGTGCTATTCCTCCTGTGTGCTTTTCTCCCCAGGAGACCAGTGCAGATAGAGGGGAGGTGCTGGAGATGAAACAGAGTGGGCAAATTTGTCCTTCTGGAAGCCTGACAACCAAAAATACAGCCAAAACAAAAAAATCTGAAAAATACCACAAAAAGGAAAAGAAAATGCAGCAAAGTGTAGGGTGGATTTGCTCAAGGTAGTTTGAATACTGCAGGTGAAATGCTGTAGATGCTGTCTGCGCTGAGTCAGACAGCCAGACCTAGAGGCATTTGGGAATTATGTGTGTGGTCAGGCACAGGTCTCCTGCCTCCAGGGGAGGTTTTTGACCTGGAAGTGCCCTGGGAGCCTTTGTGTTGCCATGTTATAAGGCAGCTGTGCTGGAGTCTTCACAAATGTTTGGAATAAGGTTTTTATATTTCTCTTTCGAGTCTAGTTTGTCATTATTTCACCAGTCATTTATTCCAGATTTTCAGGAAGCATGTCAGCCTTGCCTTCTTCCTTTGCTCCTTCTTCAGCTTCCAAGGAATGGAGTTTTACCAGAGAAACTCTTTGAAAGCACTGTTGGGAAATAATATGCCTGAATAGATGCAAGGCTGTTGTTTAATACTAGTCCAGGTGAAGGTCTTGCACCACAAAATAGACTGAAATAACGTTGTGTGACTTGTTTGACCAATGCAGTGAAACTGAACAGTTCAGATATCAAATACAACAAAGAATTTAATGATTAATCCACAGAAGAAAAAAAAATATCAAATATATTCGAATTCTAAATTGAAGGGAATTACAATCTGCTTGCAGATATTTTGCAATGTGTACATGGGGGTAAATTGTTCCTCAAAAATTTTTCACTCACTCATAATCACAGTCAAGAAAAATACCTTCCTCAAGAAGAATAAATGCAAGAATAGCATTAATCTTAAGGAAGGGTTAGATCATTGAACCAGGAAACCAGATCAGTAAACTTGGGTGATGGAAGGCAGCCACTGTTACTTGGCACTAAAGTGCTTCCAGATTGCATCAAATTATCAAAGTTCTGCAGAGCTGAGAGGATGGCAGTGACCCTCAAGCCATTCTACACACAAGGCTCCAAAGCTTCTCATGTTTCTTATGATCATTTTCTGATTTTCTCTCACCTACCACACAAGAGGAAAAAAGTACAAGAAAAAAAGTCAAAATAGGTTATGAGTTTTCCCTTAATGATAAATTTAATTTTGTATTCCTCATTCCCTTTTAGTTCCTGTTATCAATATTTACTGCTCATCTCTCATTTTTCATTAAGCATCATTTATTCTAAAACTGGGTTAGTGGTAGGAATATCTATGCATGAATATTTTGTCAAATTGGAAATTGCTGAGTGCAGCTCTCAGAGTAAATCCGAGTTCATTACTAAATTAAGCTGCCCTGATTACAGTTTTATTTTGTGATGGTTTCTGCATCTGTACTAGATATGGGGTGATGTGAGTGCCACACATTTTCACGGTGTAGGTTGGGCCTTAGCACGTGTTGATTTCAATTGTTTGAGCATATCCATTTGGTCACATATGTGCATATTGATAGCATACTTCCTTGCAGGTTCCCAAAGTCCATATTTAGTGACATTTAACTGCTATTTTACTCCCTGTTGCAAAAACCTACTCTTGCTGACTTCAATACAGTGGCACAGTATGTGCACAGGAGGAATTTCAAGGAAAGATGTGCAGAAAATGTCGAGCTGATGGAGGCCCTGTTAGTCAGAAGTGAAATGGGAGAGATGCATACAAGAGACGGAGGCTTCTCAGTAGCTGAGGTTGTGAGGATGGCTGGTAGGCCAAGGTGGATGTCACATCTCTTGTCTTCACATCTTGTCCTCAAGCATCCTTAACTGCTGGAACTGATCATCCAACTCAGATCAAGTATTTAAGTCGCCCATGCTCTGTTGTCAAAACCAGTTTCATGCTCCCTCTTAGCTATCTGCATTTATTTACCTGTATTCCCTGCTCTGCCTTGGATGGCAAGATTCCTGTCCCTCCTCGCAGCTGTGACATACCTAATGCAGGATGTTAAGTGTATTTGGTCCCCTCAAGACATGTCCACAGGGGGAGTGGTGATGACTGGTGTTGATATACGTGTTCCCCCCCTGAACCATGGTCCCCTTCCAAGTCTCCCTGGTTCTGCATGTCTCAAGACATGGGGCAGGGTTATGGGAGCTGAAGTTTAAATGGCTTTTCAGCTCATCAGTGGTAGAGACATAGGTGTCCAGGGAGTATTCCTGACCTAGGAGTGTTGGAAGCTGGACAGCAGATGGGTGACAGCTTAAGATGTCAGTGGGATGTCCTTGTCAGACATCAGGACCCGGATTCCAGGTTTCACTGGCTGTGTACGTACTCATAATGAAGGAAGGCCAAAGCACCAGCATGTGATTGCCCTCACCATTAGCCTCATCCCTGAGAGCTTTGGCACAGGCCAGCTGTCACTCCCGTAAAAGGCCAAAGACAGGCATTGATGTGACTGGTAACTGACACAATCCCAAAGGGCAGCTGACTTATGGATAAGGTCTCAGACCACATTATTTTCTAGTACAAATGTACCCACAGGTTCTCCAAAATGAAAGAAGGAAATGTTTCTAGACCTTCCAGCCCTGATCACTCAGTCATGCTCTCTCACTGTGCAGTGATGATAGAGAGCTGACTGTTATGAGATGACCGTGCAGTGTCTTTGATTTTCTCTGTGAATACTTCTTTCCAGATTATTGGCCTGACCAAAGCTTCTAACAGACTGGAAGCACATGAGTCACTGTTACTTACCTGGGTCAATGGATAATGGGACCCCCTGTTTAGCAAATGTATTATTGAAGAGGCTTTTTGTTATAGATTTTTCACAGATCTATGATTTCCGTGAAAACACAGTTACGGAGAGCAGCTTCTTCAAAAGAAAGCTTTTCTCCTCATTAGACTATAACAACCAGGAAGGAACAGGTCAAAAAGTAAAACTTGAAAATCTATTGTTTTTTCTAAATGTACCATTTTTCTCATAGAATTAAATAGCTTTGTCTCAGCCTTGATCCTCTGTGTCCCTTCAAGGCCTCCTGAGCCTGACCTTTTAACTCCTTTTGGGACTTGTATTTGAGGAGCACCTATCAAAATAATGCCAGGGTTGCATTTATCAAAATACTCATGCAATCTAGCTGCAGGATTCTGAAAATAAGCTCTGAGAAGTCATAATCTTGATTTTCAGAGCAGTTGAGGCTAGATGAAGACATTAACTTTTGGATTGTACAGGCAAAAGCTGCATGTAGATCTCAACAGCTCTTCAAGTGTTGACACAAAAACTCCCAATCTATCACCTCCCAATTTAGCAAGATGATTTTTTGTATCACATACACTAAAATATTCATAAAGTCACAAAGTAGAGGTATACTCCTTCACTTTTGTTTCTCATCAGTGTTTGGTTTTGTTTCTTGGGGTTTGGGATTTTTTTGGTTGGTTGGTACTTGAATTACCATGCAACCTTTTCTAATTCTCACCCTCTCCTTCACATACTGCTTCATTCCACTGCTAAACTTAGTCTGTTCATACTGAGTTTAATTTTCAGCAGAAGTTTTCCTGGCTCTTCAGATTTTGTGTACTCTCAGAGCCAAATGCTGGGCCAGCAGGCAGATGCATGGATGGTGAGAAGCAGCCTACACTGCTTCACATCAGACTGTCCCAGGAGTATCAAGCCAGTCTCCAAAGGTTGCCTCAAGGGCACGGCTAGGCTGCAATCTTGTGTCTTAGCAATAAAATGTTACCTGGCAACTGTCCTGTCAGGCATACCATTTATTAATTGCAGGCTATATCTCCCAAACTGGAGCCACACTGGAGCTATTTTCAAGCCACATATAGCTGAGCAATTTCAGCTTGGTGGGTGTGAAGTGAGACACATTGTATAAGCCGTGCACACTAGTATGTGTGGGAGGAAATGTGAAATGGTGCATACATTAAATTTTGTTGTATTAGGGTGGTGCCTGTGAGGAAATCTTGTCTGAGAGTAACTGATACTCCAGGGTCTCCCAAATCCAGGTTTTGAATGCTAGATAGATCTTCATGCTGGCAGTTCAAAGAAAAGCTTATCTGGTTTATACATTTATAGCAGTATTTCTATTGTCTTGCCTATAGAATGATTTTGCAGTCAAATTCTCTTTTTCTTTTCTTTTCTTTTCTTTTCTTTTCTTTTCTTTTCTTTTCTTTTCTTTTCTTTTCTTTTCTTTTCTTTTCTTTGCTTTGCTTTGCTTTTCTTTTCTTTTCTTTTCTTGTCTTGTCTTGTCTTTTCTTTTCTTTTCCTTTTTTTCCCCTGCCCCTCAAACCCTGATCAAGATTTCAGTCACTAAAATTATGACAAGGCTTCCCAGAAATTGATGTGTCTGTTTCAGATTCAGATTTTGGCCTATAAATAGAATAAAGGATGACATTGAACATAATGAAGAGTGCACATATCATCACATATTTAATATGGTAATGGTGCTGCAAATGGGTAATTGAGGATTGGTAACCTGAATCATTTACGAATGTGTTCTCAAGTCTATGAATATTCTTATGGGCTCTATATAGAGTCAGTGCCAATTAACAGGGGCACCTGAGCTCCAAGACAAATGTGTTTGTAGGTATCTAGGACAAGAGCATTCTTCAAGTTAAACCTCCCTCCTCTAATGACTCCCAGATTAGGAGATAAGCTGTTCCTTGCGGATAGCTGCACCAGGAAAGTATCTGCTATCATGTCTAGTAGTAAATCTGACTGATCAGCCATGGGAATCTGATTTACTTGCTTATTTATTTACAAGTGCTGGACTCTTCAACTCTAGATGAAGCTGAGGGAACTCAGCCACTGTGAACATCAAGTTTAAATTAATATAGACAGTCTGAGCCTCACATGAGAAAGCTGAGGTTGTATATTCTGTCCCAGGCTGAAAATACCTGACATAGTTCAGGTCTCTCTACACTGTGTCTAGAGAGGTATGGGGAAGCAAATTATATGTGCATTCTGCACAGAAATTTCAGGTTTTCTTCTCAGAAAATATTTATATCTCTGCCTGGGAGGCTAAGCCCAATATTCCTCTATGATTAAATAGTAAGAGCTCCTGTTGGCAAAGTTGTCAGATGTGTGTTAATATATGGTGCTCTGGTGGAGTTATTTAGGCTTTTGCTACTTACTAAACTGCAAAAGATTTGTTTCTCAGTGGTCAGATGTCATCTTTGATCCAGTAAGATTTAGCTTAAAGACCTTTTCCTCTGTTCTTTGGCAAGCAATCAAATCCAGCTTTCTTTCATGGTCTTCTGTGAAACAAATCAAGATTATCAGGATTTCTAATGCTTCACATTTTTCCACTGTATTTATTGAACCCCACAGATTCCAGCTTGTTCTGCAAAAGTATATGAGGAGCTGGGATGTCATGTTGTGGTAAGAAAAAAGTCAATTTCAACTAAAATATAAAAAAATTGGCAATTAGGAGGTATTCCTTGCTAACAAGCCTGTGGAAATTCTCCAAGGTTCTGCTTCCTGATCAAAAGAGCCAAACTGAATGTATTAAATGGTATGGAATATGGTTTACAGCACTACTTTGCTCAAAAGTTTGGAAGAGGACCTCAAAATGCCATGCATTTTCCTCACCTGACTTCTCTCTTGATGCAGTCTTCCATCATTCCTCAGTGTGTTTTGGTTTTCTTAAGGCAAAATGAAAAGTGGGGCAGTCCATGGCCAATGTATTTGACCTTACTACCTCTGCAGTAGCTGAGTCTCCTCCTACCCAGGACTACTCCAGTCAGATTGTCAAATTCCCCATCTGCTCACTTCCTTTCAGAAAGGGTTCAAATTCAGTGTCTCCATTTTAGCACATTTTAGGCAGCAGTTTTAGTTTTCAAATGCTTTTTTTCCCCTGTGAAGCCTTGTCCTTTTACACTCTGATGTTTCACCTTCTAATCCTAGCAGTGTAAACTCTTTGTGCCCTGAACGTTTTGACTGTCCATCCATAGGCCAAAATGTGATTGGAATTTATTAAAATTACTTACTCTGTTCTTCCTGGAGGCCTTTGGAAAACCTGGCTGGGAGCTTGGAAAAAGGATTTGATCCAAAAGGCAGGCTGTAAAGGAAACAGAGAAGTCTCTGTGAATGTATGGTAACACACTGATTATCTCCTTCCATGTGTTTATTCATCAAAATCTTTACATTATGTGTAATAGGGTCGGCAGCATGTTCATGGCATGTCCTTTACAGGGTCTACAGAATCCTCTCTTCTGACCCGTAGAAGGTGGTGGGTACAAATACAGGAAAAATGTAGAACCTAGTGTAGAAACCAGTGCATTTCTTTGGCTGGCATTGCATTTCTAGATAATGAATGACTTAAAATTGTTAGGAGCTGTAGCAAAGCTTATTTACAGCCCTATTGATTTTAGTTATCATGAGTGCCATTATTGCCTTCCCAGCCGTGGATGAATGATCAGTAACTCAACACATGAAAGCAGCGTATGTTTGTGTTCAGAGAAGGAAGAGAGCTAGTGCAAGATGTCTGATCACTGACAATTAAAATGAAATTTTTAAACATTTCTTATTAAAATTATATACCGAATTTGTAAGTGCAGCTATTGACATAGATTCTGTAATTAACTTAAGCAGCAGCAAAGAAAAACCAGTGTAAATAAATGAGGCAGGAGAGGTGAGATGATACAAGCTTGGAGTGGGGTGTTAGAGACCTGAGGTCTATTTCCAGCTCTGCCAGGATTTGATCTGATGCCAGACTGTTTGAATTTTTTTTTCACTGCCCTTTTTTTTCTGCCATATACAAGCCCTTTTGGAGCATATTTTACTTAATACAGTTTTGAAAAATTGGTGAAATGGATCCCAGTTCCAGTCAGCATGAGAGGATGTTAAAATAATACAGAATTAAAACCCCATACCTATTACTCAAATTTATCTTACAGTACTAGATCAAGATGGAAAGATAGAGTTCTAGTACAATTAATAGACACATATTACATATGGCAACCCCTCTAAATAATCTGGCACAATGTTCTTTACTTGTTTCCATTGAATCACTTTTAAAAGGACTTGTCAAGAAGCTGACTCTCCCCATTGCTTTAGGACTGTAGTAGTTCTTTCATTTAGTGTCAGCATTGCACTCTTTTTCCAAATGCATCCCCTCACAATGTTATCCAAATGTGTTTGTGTGCCTTGCATCTGAGATTAGCCAATAGTTCACTGATTAAAGACAGGGCTCCTTCTGAACGAGCTAACTTCTTAAAATGAGATTTTCATGGTCTTAACTCCTCTTCAAATGAAAAGTTTATTTGTAAAGCACAAGGTAAAAGAAAAACCAAAACTGTTTCTGAGAAAGATATGAGCATGGGGGAAAAAAATCAAAATTAATCATTCTTAACTATAGAAATAACATGATCAAAAATAGTTACTGTAGAGTAGAAATTAGTCATTTAATTTAGAGTATAAAATATATTTATGTGATTTATGCTTGATTAATTACTAAATTTGTAGATTAGGAAAATTATATCCCATAAAATACAGGGAATGAGGATAATTTACCAGGAAAATCACATACAATCAACTTAGAGCATTTCTTGTTCTGAATTGGCATTGGTATGAAGTGAAAAACAACTAATGGTCTTTGAGACAGACACATGAGAAACCCTGTTATCTCTCTTTTTTTTCTCTCATTCCTGCTGTAGAATACTTTATTTCAGGCTTACAACAGATCTTGTGCTTTTTAGAGCTAGCTTTGGTTGCAGAACATAGAACCACTTCTCCACTCAGTGATTTGAACCCATGGGAAGCACAGATTTTTCTTTCCAGGCAACACAGCACACAATCACAGAATTGAATCACATAATCATTAAGATTGGAAAAGTCCTCCAAGATCATCAAGTCCAACCTTAGACCAAACTGATAAACACCCCAAAATACTTAATGTGTCTTTCAGAAACACACTTGGGTTAGATTTCTTGGATTCACAGTTGGACTTGGCGACTTTCCAGTTCTGAATTTGATTAGTTGAGCCTTTTCCCTTCTCCAGCCCTCAGAAAAGTGTAATGTTTATCCTTACATTTCTCTGTACAAGGAGCCAGAGCCGTGACAGCACCCTTGCTCACAATGACACAGCAAATGCAAATCTAAGACTCAACCCCAAGCCTGCTCCATTCCATAGATGGTTGTAACTATTAAAATATGGGTTAACTAATGTGACTGGAACAGCAGTGTTGTCCATGACTAAGCAGCAGAGTAGAAGTGTGGAGAATGAAGGACCAACATAACCATGAAGTGAAAAGAAGGCAGTCCCACGCAGATGATGTGTTTTTTTAAATCTGAGTTGTAGGCAGGTTTTCTGTCAGTAAAGCACATGCTTAGGGTTATGTGGTGCAAAACATTCAGGTGCTTGTGAACAGTCACTCTCCAAAATGCCTGTTTGCTTCTTCCAAAAGTGCAGTGCTCTGAATAATCCCAGGACATGTAAGCACCGCCAAGATGTGACACAAAATTACTGGAAGTGTTCAAGGCCAGGTTGGATGGGGCTCTGAGCAATAGTGGAAGGTGTCCCTGCCTATGGCAGGGGTGATGGAACTAGATGGTCTTTAAGGTTCCTTCCAACCAAAGCCATTCTATGATTCTGTGAAAACTGGGTCAGGTCAGGACACAAGTACAGAGCACCAAAAATGCCCTGTAAATAGGCAATTCTTGATCGCAAACAGAATCAGCAGTTATGGTGGACTTCTGTCCTCTTTTCTTCCTTCTAATCTTACTGAAAGGGGAAAGATGAAAAACATTTTGAAAGGCATGGGAATGCAGTATTAAACTCAGGCTTCATGGTGTTCCAATTCTGAGGCCAGTTTTCTCACACAAAACCTTGGAATGCAAGTTGACAGAAAAGTTCTGGGGGAAAAAAAATCAGCCGAGTCAGGGAAAAAAGCATGGGAAGATCAATGCTTCTGTTCTCCAGAAGGCTTCATTTAGTGCTTTGCTGGAAGAGAATATGGCTTTGTTTTGGTCTCTCCCTTGCATGTTGTAATTTTAGTATTGCTCATAAACATTCTTTTCACCAATTCAGAGCACTAGGCAATATGTCCAACACTAAGTTATTGCTGTCTAGGTTATTTTCCAAAAATTTCATGCACAAAAATTTGCACTGGGTGCTAGGTTGTGATAAAACCAATTCCCAGTTATGGGTAACAAATAGTACAGGAGGATGCTTACAATATTTTTTTAATAGAAATCATTAAATCAGATACTTACTCATTTTCTCATTGAAGGCTACTCAGAATTGTAGTAACTCACAAATGGATTATGCAATAAAGTATGGGATGGTATAAAAATGACAAAACAATAGATTGAACTGAGAGAAAACTATACCTTTGTTCTTTTGGGAGAAATAGGGTTTTGGGGTCGTGAGGCCTTTTTTGTGTCCATTCCTTATCGGAATTTCAAAAGGTTTAGGGTGGGTCTGGGAAAACTGTAAAGTTATTACAGGCAACTCAGCAAAAAAAAAAAAAAAANCAATGAATGCCTTGAATGGTCTCTGTAATTAGCTACTGCAGCTGAGGGCAATCACTCCCCAGGTTACTGACTTCTGAACTCTTTGGAGAGAATCTGTGCCCTAAGCATTGTTGTCACAATTAAGACATGCTGGGAACTTGTGGGTTGCCTGGGAGTCTGCTCTGACCTGCATCTTTTGAACATCACAAACTGCCTCTTTCTCCAGTTGGCTCCTTATCTTGCCTTCTGCAAGTGTTAAGATAGATCCTTTGCTGCCTTACCTCATTCATCCAGGCTCTATTCCTTTTTTGGGATATTCTTTCCTATTTGAAGTTTTGTGAACAGCAGACTGACAGCTGTGGTTTGTATACTGTGCTTATGGACCCTAACAGGATCACTTTCTCGCTGAATCTGGCACTTTTCCCCTTTATCCACTCTAGGCTTATTCTGCATTTCACCCCCATTTGTTTTATCAGCATCTGGGACAGTATCCCCAGCCGAACACTTCAGCAAGTGTCAACCCAGGCAGGCTGTGGATTTCTCCATCTCCTACTGCACAGAAAGCACATCAGTGTGACATTAGAGTGCATATTCTGATTACAGCATGTGTAACTCAAATCACTAATACAGTTCATATTCTTTTCCTATATATGATACTTAAACCTCCATCTCATAGCACAAATAGGATGACAGTGATAGTGTGACAGAAGATTGCCCCACTTTGTTACAATTTCTGTTCTGCTTTAGTAAAAACTAATTGATAATTCTGATTGATAATTCTGCCTCATTTCCAGAGATATGTCTTCTCTGGAACCTGGCATGTAGTTATATATTTGAAGATGTTCCCATGAATATTGCTTACAGGAAGATGCCTTCATGACATTCATGGTGGAAAGGAGATTGTCTGTGTTCTGTGTCTGTACTAGCTTTCTGAATGATTCTGCACTTTTGCTTAGGTTCCCTTTTGGCTGTTACAAGTGGTTTGCACACTTCATGCTCTGAACTAGAAGCGGGCAAAGTCCCAAGGAAACACAAATGCTTTTGTTCCAGTAAAGTAACCCGCATACTTTTAGGGCTTACAAAATGTGAATATGAAATCTAAAAGGCTGCCAAAAATGCTAGGGAAGGTTTGGTCTGTTAATATAATATAAATATACTTTTTAAATATAGCAATTAACACAAGAAAAATTGGAAACTGCAAAAGTGGTGTGAAGAGAAGTATGCATTTCCCCTGTGCATTAGAGGGAGCCATACAGACACTCAGGAGAATCTGCCTAATAATACTTTCTTTTCTCTCTAAGTAGTAGCAGTAAAAGATTTTACAAGGTAGTAATTTTTTAAAAAAATTTGTCTTGTACCAATGTCTTTTACTGTCAATATAGTCTGTTCTGCACTTTGTGCATGGATTCTCATCCCACTGAAAGTTATAAAAACATACCTGAGGGAAGATCTAGACTTCCCTTGTCTTTTTCCTTATTTGTTTTAGAAGCACTGTGTTTAATTTGAACAAGTTGTTGATGATAAGCATTAACTGGAGTAATGGAGTAACATGTAATGGAGCCTTGTCTCCAGGTGAGCACTTAACAGCCTCCCAGTGTCCTGTTGTTACACAAATTGGTTACTGGCCCAAGGTAATTTCTCTTGGCTCTATTCCTCTTTCCTCACCAATGATGACGGGGCACCTCCTTCCCCAGCCGTGAGTATGTTGCATCATCAATACCTGCCTGCTCCTTCTCCTCTGGGTCCCAGTTCCTGCTGGGTATGTTGGCTGTGAGCTGACCGGGACCATGGATTTCACTGTCCTGATTCCCTTGGCTGAATGGCAGACCAGGCCTGTGGCAGCCAGACTGGAGGGAACTGAACAGCACATCCTGCCCTAGAGAGGTGCTAAAGAGGAAAAACTGCTTTTATCAGCAAAATCACCATGATGCCAAATATCTGCCTGCAGTTTATGAGTACAAGGAAGCCTTGCCATGTGTGAGAAGGTAAGATTAGGCTCTAATTAAATAACTGCAGGGGAATCATTGCACGAGTCAATGTGCAACACCCATGAGAGGAAAAATCAAATTAGGATGGAAAGGTTTTACTGAGGCAACTGAGACCGTATCTGACATGCTACTTAGACTGATCTCGCTGTGCAGGTGCCAGAGAAATTTTTTTTTAACACAAGAAACATTGTGAGAGTGGGTGGGGGACTGTCTGAAACTTGTGCCTTCTCTTCTCCGGTAGATTCCCCTATTTGAAAATGCCATAGTAATTGAAATACCAACCAAATGAGACCTTGTCATGGACACACTAAATATCCAGGGGCATGCAGATTGTGACTCAGGAGATTGGTGGGCAGGGCATTCCACTGGGAGGTGGGCACATGGGTTTGCGGTTTTGCTCCAGGAAACATTTTTACCCTTAACTTGACATATAATTTTGAATCATATTTTGCAAGGAAAAAAGCCTCCAAATTAGTCCAAGCTGAAAATATTTTTTTCTCATTGTGTAACATAAACCCCATTTATATTACTGCCTTAACTGCATATCTTAGTCTTTGATTTTTAGATCACAGCAGATCTTGTTTACATTATCAGTCCATTACACATCCTGATGCAAAGTTCAAAGAATGAAAACAAAACCTTTCAGTAAAATATATTTTGCAAAATTTGAGATGGCAGAACAAGTATGGAGTTTCAGAAAACTTTCAGAAGTAAAATAATAAAATATTTGTAGCTATTTTTCCATGATACATATAAGAAAAACTATATAAAGGCAGTATTTTTAATCTTAAAAATTCAGTTTTAGGAGTCAGTAGTTACTTATATTCTATTTACTGCTTTAAAAGGCAGTAACAAAACCCAGTCAAGAATTCTAATTCTTAAATTAGCATTATTAAAAAGGGAAGTAGCATCAAGGAGCTTGTTAGACTTGTTAACTGGTCTCAGCTAGGGGTGAATGAGAAAATACACTTGGAGTAGCCTCAGTGTTGATCAGACCTTACCCCACAATGACCATGGCAGTGCCCTATAACTGGATCATTGCAGGGAAGAAGCCTCCTGATTTGTTGCTACACATGACCATGGTTTATACCATGCAGCCTTTCTAATACGGGAGCTACTTGAGTAACACTGAATGTCTCTAATAAATTAGTAAATGAAGAGAATGTTTATGCCACTGTCTATTTAACTGGTCTCATTTAGTTTTCTCCTACACTTCTAAATGAAGTGTTATTAAAATTAATGTAATTCATATATGTTCCAGCCATTTAAAATTATCTGCTTACCTAAAGACTATAGGACTGTAAGTGTTCTTTAATGAGAGCATGGCTCAGGGTTTCATTTGGACTTAAAAAAGAGCTTAATTAGAGGACTGGCAAGAAAGTATGTATTCCTCAGAAACTAAGAGAAGGCACTTGTCCATCTTCTGT
This sequence comes from Machaerirhynchus nigripectus, assembly GCA_013397975.1. Taxonomy (NCBI): domain Eukaryota; kingdom Metazoa; phylum Chordata; class Aves; order Passeriformes; family Dicruridae; genus Machaerirhynchus; species Machaerirhynchus nigripectus. Next base: position 104,441 of record VZRQ01002125.1, read on the forward strand.
ATATACCAATGACATGGGCACTCTTAAAGCTCTCTGTGTGGTCTGTATCTGCTCTGGGCACGTCTGCTCAGGTCTGGGTTTGCTACCTCTGGTGCCACTGTTGTGCTAAACTGGCTTTTGAGACTATTATTCAGGATGTGAATTTTCAGGAAGCAGTTTCCTGGATGATGATGATAATAGGTGCATCAGGTTCTTTCCCCTTATGCACTGCTGTCACATTGCCTCACTCTGGACCAGCTGCATTCCTCCAGCCAATCACATGGTAATGAGATACTGAGACAGCTGCTGCTTGTAAAAATCATATGAGACCTGAGTTCAATATGAATGCAGTGTCTGTACTTACATAATAGGAGAAAACAGTTCTTGGAGAGAAAAATTGAGGACTCCCAGCTAATTGCTGGGTGATATTCTTTTTAACTTCTGTTATTCAAGAAACAAAACTAAGTGGGGATAGTGGTGTCTTCAGGTTTTAAAATATATGTCTACAGCAAGGCTAAGGGGGTAATTAGAAGCTTTTATGGGATTCTAAGTTCCATAAAATTCAAAGTTTTATTTTTAAACCATATCACTAAGTGTAAAGTGTGATGGATGTAGAGTCCATTAATTCTATGAATTTGGGTTCAGATAGAATGGTACAAGGTCTATCATACTGAGCAGAAGTAAGTTTTCCTGCCACCAGTTGGTATGAGCAGACTGTTGCAAATTCCACCCCAATCACAGGCTTGCAGTGTATCAGGGAAAAGAGAGGTTGGGACAGGTTCTGGTGATTCTAAGCAAAGGCAGGGAGCAAGGGCACAGTCTGAATGCTTCTGAGGGAAAAACTGTAGAGAAACAAGCCTGTAGGGATGGTCAGCATGGGTGAGCTTTCTGATGCCCCCTTGTCCTACAGCCATTCTTTTGTGCTCAGTATGTTCAGACAATACGTGATGTGTGGAGGGATGTCATCAGACTATGATGTGAGTGTACCCAAAACACCACTGCCTTCCTGGGAGCCATGCAAAGAGAAAAATGGCAGGGTTTGTTTTGAATCATAGAAGCATAGTATCAGTCACAGAATGCTTTGAGTTAGGAGGAATCTTAAGGATCATCTGGTTCCAACCCCGCTGCCATGGGCAGGGACACCTTTCACAAGACCAGTTTTCTCAAAGCCCTATCCAACTTGTCCCTGAACACTTCTAGGGATGGGGTATTCTTTAGTCAGTGTAATGATTTCTTCTTTGAAATGCATGTGTAAATTATGAGTTACTTTATTTTAAAAATGGGCGTTACTATGCATGACTCAGTTTTGCAGTGCTTCAGAGAAAGTTTTCCTTTGTTTTCAAGATACTATCAGTGCCTGTTAGTTGTGAGTGAAGTGCTGTAACTTAAGTCAGAAATAGAATATGATTAAGTTGTGGTGAGGATAGGCAGAGGAGAGAGAAATCAGACTTCATCTACAGCAATTCACGAATTGCCATGAGACTCCTGGTTATGTAACAGTTGAATTGTCTGAGATTTCATCTATAAAGTGAAGCTTAGTCATTATGTATTAAGAAATACCTTGCATCCACTTTATTTATTCTTTGATATTTATTCTTGAATCACTGAAACAATCAGGAGTAAGGAATAGACAATTAAAGGGAGAATTGCACTAATAAACACTGTGTAGAGATTATTCATTCCAGTAAAAAGGTTTTTTTCCCCCTGATATATTTGTTTTAGATGGTACAAATACATTTAACTTTCAGGAGAATATCACAGCTGAACACTACGTTTCCAAGATGTTCCATGGAATTCATCTTTCTCTCAAAACTGTGTACAGTTTTATAGGTGAACTGTGAACCATCATCTCTGAATCTGTTCATAAACTGCTATAGGCTCTTACTCCAATATCTCTCAAATGCCTCATATTTTGAGGGTTGTTGCTCACATTATCTCTCAAGTTGCTCATACTCCACCAAACCTGGTATCCCTCTAGCATCCCAAGTATCTTCTCTGTTATGAAGAACTGCACACTGTAACTAAGAGATGTCAAAGTTCATGTAGAGAGAGTTATTTATTTATGCAGAAGAAGATATGAATTGCAGAAGATTTAAATTTTCCAGTTTTTGTTGCTTCCTGCACCCTGTTTTCTGTCACACAGGGCCTAAACCGCAGGAGGGGTTTGTTCAGTTCTGTGTCCCATAGCCTTAACCCCCGGTGTACAGACCTGCCAGGGCACAGGGTGACTGTCCCCATCCCACCTACATCTTCAGCCTTGGGCTGTCACGTAGCCAAGGTGCACAGCAGAGCCAGCAGACGGAAAGTGCTCCTGGGCTCAGAGTTCAGCTGGACCTATGATGTCTTAGATTAAATCTTTTGACATGAGATTTTGATACTTGTCACTCAGATTTCTGTCAGAAGTTAACTGTTTTTCCTGGTGTCTACTGCTGTAATTTTATTTTTAGTATGTGCACAAGTGGCCAAACCAAACCATGACAATCTTGGCAGTGTTCAGTGTGTTTAGACCCTCCCTGGCCAGCAGATTATTCCCTGTGTAGTTAATCATAATGTGCATCTGGCCATGTAGCTGACAGAGATTGTCCTGAAAGCCCAGCTGTGGGTACTGCCTACGCATTGGCTACGGCCACCGGCAATTTAGGCGGGACCAGAGGTAATGCAGTCTGTCAAATACTGTTATCTGAGTGATAGGCTTTCAGCACAGAAGCAGATTGGAACTCATTTTGTCTGCTGGCAAAATGCTACTGTGCCACTAAGAAGTTATGACATAGCTAAACTGACCATCAAAGATCCTCAGATTTAAGATGAAGTAGCAGAAGAGAGGAGGGAAAGAAAGCTGCAATAGGAAGTTAGGGGTATGTTGGTCCTTGTCCCGGTTTGAGACAAATTCAGAGGAACATCTGAAATAAAACATCCTCTGATAGAAGGCAGGTTACAGACACCCCTCCCCCACCAGGTTCAGGAAAGAAATATTCCTCGGAAGAAAGTGAAAGAGGGAAAAAAACTACTTATTTAACAAATCCCGGGGAAAAGAATAATGCTAAATGATGAAACCTCTCGCTGTGGAGAGAACCTGGTAAAATTCTAAGTCCTTCTGTAGGCACGGCTCTCCTCTCTCCGGAGCTGGGATGTGGCCCCTCCAGGCCACGGCGTGGGCATCCCAGTGATGGTGATCCTGACCAGAGCAGAACAGTCCAAGGGAAGTTCTTGCCTCAGCTAGTGAGCCGGCTAAACAGCAAAGAATTGTAACTCTGTCTCTCTCCTGAAAAAAAGCTGAATTGGGAAAAAAAAAAGAAGGGGGCTTCCTCCACTCTTGCCGCCGCAGAAGCACACAGAGGAGTAGAGTAGAGTGACCTTGGAGCACAAAACTGCTTTGAAAAGTTTGTCTGGCTTTTTTTTTCTTTCTCTCACGCCCAGTTTTAGAGGCATAGAAAGGCACAAGATTCATGTCTGGGCACAGAGTGGCGGTAGGGGATACAACATCATAAAGTCACCTCATAAAGACAGTCCTCAAGCTGAAAAACGTTCATGGTGGATGTGCAACAGAGTGATGTTGTTTAGTGGTGACGGCATGGAGTTAGGATTTGGGTCACACAATATCTAAGCAGCGTGGTTGCACACAATTGCCCTTTGAGCATAACATGAGTGGACCTTGACTAGACTGGTGGCAAACAGCAAAGGAGGCAAGTATCAGAAAGGTGTGAGTGTTAGATCCCTCACCAGACTAGCAAATTTGACGTTTGTAGTATTTATCATCTTGTCTTGGTAGCCAATTCTATCAGCTGGTGGTAGAAAATCAGCCTTATTGAGGCAAATGCTGAGATGTTCTCTCTGTGTATTAGAACCAGCTGTTACCTTGACTTGGAAGCAGTCATGTACACCAAAGACACATGGGAAGATGATTTGAAAGTGAAAAACCACACACAGCTGGTTTAAAAGCCTTCAGCAGAGCAAGCTCTGTCTATGCTTGTATGTGATATAGCTGATAAGTCCACACCAACAAGTCAGTAAGTTCTCAAAGGCCAAGAACAGGGGCATGAAAATGAATGCCTGGGCAGCTTAAAAAAAAAAATAGAGGAGTTCCAGGTGGATCAGGGAGGTAAAAGTTACAAGCAGTAGGTGCTGAAGAAGATGACTGCTCTGAAATCTCTAAGAAGGGATTTTGTGGACTAATGCACTCAAAAACAGCAGCATGCAAAACTTTCTGCAGTGCAGTCAGCAGTGGGAGGAATATTCTAGAGTTTCCCTAGCAGGTTACTGGGCCTCACCCATGTACCTGACACGGGCATTTACTGTCCAAAGTTGCATTCATAGCTCAGATTCCTACCCTCACGAGAGAAATTGCAGGAACGTAGGCTCAGTGCTTATGCATCCAGCAGTTGGCAGGGAAGGTGAAATGGAGAGCAAGAAGCAAACTCACTACCCACCCTTTCTTAGCAATCATTAAAGTGTCATTTCTCACTTTTTCCCGTAGCTGCAGGCAGAAATGTTGCTGCTAATTTTCAGCTCCCTGCTAACACTTAAATTAAGGCTCTAGAGAGACTTGGTTGGGTTTTTTAACACCTGAGTGGTTGTTTGACAGCTTGCAAAGTAGCAGCTGAATACTGGTGAGGTTGAGAACTAGGTGTTGTCCAAGGGTGAATACGTGTGGCAGGGAGGCAGGGTAAATTCACAACAAAAATAGACTGTACTGACCTGGGAATGAGGATACTTGAAACAAAATTGCTGCAGGCAAACCTGCTCTGAGAGTGTAAAGACCAAAACAAGCCCCTTTGCCTTGCTGATGTATTTGGTAGACCTTAATATGACCTTGGAAGAGAAGCATGCTTCAAAACAAGAGTCAAGAGACCAGGGTCTAGGCTGGGGGACTTAAACAGAAGCCAGGAATGAGTTCAAACCCTAGATTTTAACCTGGCATAACACACGGAATGAATGCCACAATGGTCTCTAAGAGTCAGATGGAGGATAGCACGTCTTCATCTCTTCACAAAAAGCTGCTTTGAGCATGAATTATCAGTGTGAGGAGATCACACGCATTTGTGCTGAAAGCTGCCCTGTTGACCTGTTAAAACATTCTCTATTAAGGGAAAAAAGATTTGCTGAACTTGATGTTCCAGAAGCCGTGGTTGACAACAAGCAGTAACACAGGCTGATGGTACCAGGAAGCCAACTCATTTCTGAATGGATTTAATATGAGGCTTTTTCACTGATACTGCAGCTTTAGACACATAAATCATAGTGAACTTCGGTTAAATTCATGAAGGAGGTGAGGGATTACCAGAAATTTGCAAGCTGAGTCAAATAATGGGACTGCATATGCTTCTTCATTGTTACATGGGAGTTTTCTGTGGGTGTTAAGAGACATATTTTGACCCTATTGAAAACCCAAATGAAAATCCACAGTGCAAATTTGTATAAAAAGTTCCAAAATATTGAGAAACTGAGGCTGATCCAAATCAGTGATATTAAGAGCTCTGTGTATAGCTGTTGGACTGTTACTAAAACTGTATTAATCAGAAGCCAAAAAAGTACTGTGTGTAAATCCAGAGGTTTACACTGCTTTTCTAAAAATTTAAATTTTAAAGTTATTGAACATATAAATGAAGAAATCTTCAGGAATTTAGCATTTGGGTTTCTGCTGTCTAGAATTTTTACATTTATCCAATAGATATCTGGAAAACATGAGAATATCAGGTGTTGCCTTGTCTTGGGCAGAGAGGAACATAATTTTAATACTCTTTTATGACATTAGCATAATGTAAAATGGGAAACACTGAACCAAAAGACATGGCTCATTTTATTTAAGCGAAGACTTAGTTCATTTACTCATTACTGTCTGCCAAAAGAATTTATAAATTACCAAGCAGTTGCTGACAGGGAATGATACTTTTTTTTAAGCACTTGTTTTGAATTATTGTAAGCAATTTTCATTTTATTCCTTTTCTAAATTAAGCTGCATGCACTTACCCCAAAGCTGAATGCAGCCTTCAAGCTCAAATATTAAAAGCACAAGGGAGAAACTTAGGGCAGAACCAGATCTTTCTGTAATTTGTAATGCATTATTTCACCGTTTCTTGGCTCATCCCTGCATGTTAAAAATAGAAGCACTCTTCTAAAGCAAGTTGCTTTATAAATTTGACTCAAATACCCACTTGGCACCCTCTTCTCCTGGTGATGATTGTGCAGAATATAGTCCCCTTCGGCCTCTTTTGCAGCTCTGAATGCTCCCTTGCAGGACTAGTGTGACAGCTGCTAAAACAGATGCCAGACTCTGTATGATCCCGTATTTTTTTTTGTGTATAATCCTGAAGTAGTTTGTGTTAAACAAAGCAACTCTGCCACTGCACGACCAGGCCATTTCCTCCATGGTTCAGCAGTAAAAGAAAGTTACTCATGTGTGTGGGTGATATGGTGGGAAGTTCACCTCTTTGCTTTTAATACCCCTGTTTCTAATATTGCAGCAGTTGCTTTCTCTTACCTGGTAAGCTCATATCTCAGCTTCACATTTGTTTGCATTATAAGAATATGTCACAGTACTTCACTGGTACTTAGCTGGTATGTAACTGGTTTTTTTGAAGTACAGGTGAAATCACAAACCTTTATTTGTCTTAATGATCTTCAGCTGGCTGTCTGAAGGTCTCTCTGAAACCACATTTCTGAACATATAGGCACTTCAGAGCTGGAGTGGGGTCAACAGGTGTATATGCCATGTGAGAATATTTTCTGCTTACTTTGTTTTATGGTATAATTTTTTTTTCCTCAGTGTACTCACTAAAGTGTTTAGCATACATCCCATTAGCATAAATAGGAGCACATAGCAGTATATCACTGTTAAGCTGCACTTACTGAGGCTTTTATAGCTATAGCACTTGGACCATCAAAATTTTTATGATACTTTTTTACAAAATATAAAAGTGACTCTTATTTCCACATATTGTTATTTAAGCCTAGCTTTTGTCAACCAAAAGTCTTTCCTATTAACTCACCATTTTCAGCAGCTGTTTGCAGATTAAATATTCCCAGGTTTTTTTCTTCTTAAAACATAAATTGGAACAGTGTTCCTAAGCTTTTCAACTTGGCAAAGTCTTAATCAATTATTTATGATTTCTTTCCACTTATTGTAGATGTAAGAACATGGAATATATCCACAGTAGCAAGAAGGACGTATAAGCTTGTGTTCATGTGTCTGTTTGGAGAGGTTAACGGATTATTTGACCTTGAATGGCTGGGGTATGTGTGTAGAATTGGAAACCAGCATTCTCTCTGCTTTATAATATAATAAAATTTACAGTACTTCAAGTCACCCAGATTTATTTTCACTGTCCTTCTGTGTTTTTGACCCTTTGGTTCAGAAATAGTGCCCTAAATCCTTATTAAAATATCCTTTGTATCAAATTGTACTTGAATGTCAAGGGACAAATGACATTGAACATAAAGGAGCTAAAGGGAAGAGCAGTTTGGGTTTAAACATTTTTCAGCATTCTTGGCAGTATGTCTTACTGAGTAATGCTTTAAAGGCATAGTTCTGTATTCTTTCAAAATTATATTCACTGCCAATTGAGAAGGATGAAACCCTGAAGCCTACTTAGAGGTTAGTGTTGAAGAGTTAGATTGAAGATGTGCTTACTCGCTGTGTTTTAGGGCAGATATCAATGCCTGACTAGAGGGGGAGAAAATTATACATCTGTATTGGTACCTTATTTAGACCTACATGATGAAATTTAAGGAAAGATGAATTTTTCTGCTTAATTTCAAGCCAAGTTTTATATGGTTATGGTCTTTTTACTGCCTTGGAGTATAGGCAAACTAAACTGATATCTGCTTGCATCACGAGCAGAAACAAGCTTTTATCTGTCCGTGGAATGTGCAGGCTGAACATATTGACAAAAGCCTACTGACCTGTTGAGGCACACTGACTAAAACACAGCTCCTGGGTCAGTGCCCATGCTGAACTCTACCGTGATGTTTGGCTGTAGCTCTTGACTGAATGACAGCGTTCTTTATAATAAGACATGGAGCAAATTCTAATACCCAAAAGCAGCTGTACACATCTTTGTCTCCAAAATCAGGAATCACAGAATCACCAGGTTGGAAGGGACCTTCAAGATCACTAAATCCAACCCATGCCCTAACATCATCTCAACTAAACCATGGCACTCAGTGCCACATCCAGTCTTTTTTTAAACACATCCAGGGATGATGACTCCACCACCTCCTCGGGCAGACGATTCCAGAACTTTATCACTCTTACAGTAAAAAACTTTTTCCTAAAATCCAACCTAAATTTCCCTTGGCGCAGCTTAAGACTGTGTCCTCTTGTTCTGTCAGTTGTTGCCTGGAAAAAGAGACCAACCCCCACCTGACTACAGCCACATTTCAGGAAGTTGTAGAGAGTGATAAGGTCAGCTCTGAGTCTTCTTTTCTCCAGGCTAAACAAGCCCAGCTCCCTCAGCTGTTCCTCAAAGAGCTTGTGTTCCAAGCCCCTCGCCAGCCTTGTCACATTCCTTTGGACGTGTTCAAGCATCTCAACGTCCTTCCTGAACTGAGGGGCCCATCTCCTTTAGCTCAGGTTTGTAGTGCTGCTGCTGAGACATACTGTGTTCTCTTTGAGCAACACAGTTTACTCCAAGGATCTCCATAATGCAGTGTAGCCACTAAGACCTTTTCTGCATAACCTGTGTGTAAAAATTCTTGGCAATACTCACGTATGTGTTTAGCAATGGGGTGGCCGCTGAGTGCACCTTTTCAATTCTCAGCTTCCTCATTTGTAAAACAGTTTTAATGATATGTATCCACTTCAGAGGCCAAAGTACAAATTCCTAATGCTACATTTATGCAAAGTATTATTAAGATGACCATCTGGCAAAGGACAGATTCTGGCTTGCAGCCCTTTGTTCTTTCATCGAGCCATTCTGTTGCTATTTTTCAATGTCTCTCAGTTCCCAGACAGGTCTGCAAGCCCAGTAAACCTTTTAACACCTCTGAAAGCTGGGGAAGCTAAAGAATTCACAGCAACTCTTGCAGAACACAGGGGAAACAGAGAACAAGACTTCCGAATTCTCTAAAATCGTAGAGATTTTGTTACTGCTATCCCCAATTATTCCCCACAGGAGTGGATGACAGTTCATGGATCATTGAGCCTGTTGCCTGCAAACACAGCCAACCATGTAATAGATGTAATAGTCCAGAAGAGGCCAGAGGAAAAGCCAGCCTGTGTGTGCTATACCAGCCACCACAAAATTCCTGTCTGTAAGGTAAAAATCCCCTAGAATTACAGTGTCACATGAAGAGAATGTAACGGACGTCCTGCATCCCCACAACACTGTGGGTTTTGCCAAAAGGCCATGGTACAGCGGGAAGCAAGTTCTTCCATGCCTACTGCCTCTCAAAGGATAATGGTCCACAGGCTGACCTTTAGTTCTTCCTCCCCTCAAATCTGGTCACAGGAGTCTCTAAACACACAGACTAGTTAGAAAAAACAGGAAGATGAGAGATTTCTCAGCTCTGCCAGGTAATCCACACTTCCTGCCCCACAAGCCCAGCATCCTGCCTCAGCTGCAGATGCATCTTCAGAGGGTATTTTCCTGCATCCAACAGAGAAGTGGAAAGAGTGCAGTTCTTTCTTCCTTCGTTGCTGCAGTCAAAGCCCTGGGTCAGAGGAAGGCAGGTTTGAAATGTGATTTCAAAGCAGCTTGATTATGAATTCGCATTAATGCCTATCATAGAAGATGAGACATGTTCTCCTACTAGAAGTCTTCTTTTTTGCAAATGAAATCTAAGCATAAGGGGAGATGAGATGTTCAAATATCGAGCAGTAGAATAAACTGCAATTAAATAGTGGGTCTAGCCACTGTTCATACAAGAATTACAGGGAGGTTTGAGAAGAAGGTGGCTGAGCTGCTGATAAAATTATAGCTTAATGTTAGAGTCAATTTCTTATCTACAGCCCTGGTGTGTAACAAATGCTACACTTCCTCTAAAAAAAAAAATTAGGGGGTGACTTGAGGAGCATAAAGCACTTACATTAGGATCCAGAACAATAGCTGAAAAAAGCAAGGCAGAGCCTATAAAACACTAAACTAATCATGATACAATAAATACAAATCATTACAGCTTCCATGAAGAAAAAAATCTAATCTTAATAATTTCATAGAATTTAAGCCTGTCATTGCAATTGCAGAAAATGTTATGTCAGCCAGATCTTTATTGAGACTTTTGAAAAGACTTTGCCAAAGTTCTCTAACAGGATTCCATGTCTGGCATTTGTCATAACAGGAGGCTGTCTAAGGCAGGAGAGTAAGTATTACTGGAGGTATAAGAAGGAACTTTTGTAGAGGGTATGCTAAAGAGGAAACAAAAGAAATGCTCCACATACCTGCATGATACTTCATTGATCTTTTCTATTACCTGAATGACTCTTTCTAGGCCTCTTAGAAACCAACTCTGCCATCTCAGTGCTACTCACCAAGAGAGTGGATAAATCCAGCTATGGCCCTGTGATCTTGATATAGTTTTGTCAGTGGTATCTAAACAAATTAAATACTCAAGGTTGGCCAGCCCAAAATAAAGCATGTTAGAAGACTATAAACTGACCGAGGGAAACAAAGAGGAGGTATAGATGGCTTATGGTCAATAGGGAAGTGGGTTAATTACTAGCTTTCTCCAGGGCATTGTACAAAGGCTGATGATCCACATGTGCTTTAATGACCTAAGAGTGAAATGATATCTGGTAAGAACTGAGAATAACTAAGTATTAGATTAATCTCAGACAAATAAGGCAGTGAAACTCTGTCTTCTTTTTTAACTTAAGTCAGGTCAACACCAAATGTGAGAAAAATTGAAGTAATATGCAGTGTTAAGATTCTTTTCCTGCATGATTAGCCTACCTTAAATCCATACAAACATCATAACCACTTCTCACACGAGATGATCTTGGTATACATTGCTGAGACAGTGGAAGGAGCTGTCAGCTTAAAAGACCTTGTTCCTGATTTCAAAGATACTGAAAATCTTGTCTTACCAATGGAGAATTAAAGCTGAAAGGAAACCTGAAAAGCTGTAAAAGGTTGGCGTGTGTGAGCAGCTGTCTGTAGAGACAAGCTGGCATAGAAAGCCCAGCAGAATTGGGCCATTTTGTTCCAGAAATGTGAAAAATTAAATATGCACACAATATGGTATTGATATTCTTCTCCTGAAAAGCTTGCTTCTAAAGGCTTTCTAAATAAATTGATTGAAGGAATTATCTTGAGGCTTTTCCTCACTCTCTCATTGTCCCAGAAGGAGCAGAAAAAGAAACTCACGAGTCTATTGCACTCCCGTATGTGTCAAGATGATCACAAATGTTCTACAGAAGGCTGCTGCCTGGGTCTGAGTGTTTTTACTTTGGGTAAAGGCACCAAGATATGAAGACTAAAATCCTGATAAGATGCGCTCTGAGACGAAGAACAGTAATGATGTTCAATTGGTTGGGTAAATCTAGCACTTTACTGGAATATTTGTGGTAATAGAAACTCATACAGGCTTGTATGAAATAATGTGTTTTGGAAGAGAAAATTGTACCAGCTCACTCAAGTGCATGAGTTCTTCATATTATTAGCAAATGATGTCCTCATTAGCCACCACAAAACCTTTTGAAGTTTATTTGCAAAGTACTTCAACTGTCAAGATTCAGCAAAAGTCAAGAAACCTGACATGTCTGCATGCATGGATTTACTCTGAAGAGGAAAGAGTTTGTCAGTGGCTTCTGGTCAAGGCAGGCAGATTAGACGGTCTAATCAATGGGACAGTCCTTGGTGTATGCTCTGTATGCACCAGCTGGGCACTCTAGCAGTTTAAATATTTGTATCATAAAATAAATGAAACGAGAAACCAAAATGTAAATCAGTGAAATGAAATACCCACGCTACTAACTCCAGAATAAACAATAATTTAATAAAATTTGGTTTAGTTATAACTACTCGCACAAAGTTTTCTGGTCTGGAACATATAGCATAAATGAAATTTCTGAAAAAAAAATGCAAACCAAAAACCAAAATCAACCAAACAAAAAAAACCAAACAAACCCAAACAAAAACAAACAAAAAAACCCCAACAACCAACCAACCAAAAAATCCCCCACCCAAAAACCAAAACAATAAACACCAGCAAGCTAATAAAATTATCTAAGCATCTTTAAAATACTTTTTTTTTCCCCAGAAAAAAAGTATGTAAGAGTATAGTCTGGAAAGAATTTAAGAACTGAGGGAATAAATAGATCTGGATCGTCAAACTAGCTGCTGGTGCCACTAAGATCTAAACACACAGAAATCTACATGATATAGGCAAGTGTGAAAAACCACCAGGATATCTCATGCTTTTTCTGTAAATCAAACATGGAATATGATGTGTTTTTTCCACCCCACAAGCTGGAATAGTTTAACTTCTGCCTTAAAATTGAAGGCAATAGTTGAAAATGTGAACTTGACATTTTAAATAGTAGAGGCAGCTGCCAAATGCATCCCTTTACTGAATTTTCTTTCTTGCAGGTGGAGTGTGCAAGCTCCCAGGTTATAAATGAACAAAATAGAGGTGCACTAGTTCAAACAAAATTTTTATTACTGCTACCTGAATTTTCAGTCTGACTACGTATTGCCTGGAGGAGGTTGTGGAGTGCAAGGGAGCACTATTCCAGTAATGTCCTTAATACACTGCCTCTATAGCTGATATATTTCAGTTATAAACTGTCGTGGGTTTGTTCGCATTTCTTACCTTCTGTGAGATAAAAATTAGGAGGAATGCAAAGCAGACTCCAAACTTAAGGAATATAAAGAAGTTTATTAACTAAACTAAAAGAAAAAAGGATTAATAAGAGTCAAAATACACCTTCAGAACACTTCTCTTCCCCCCATCCTCCCCCCTCTTTCCAGTTACAATATAAAGGCACAAACTTGAGATTATTTCAGTCAGTGTA
>VZRQ01002125.1:117940-215996 GCA_013397975.1 Machaerirhynchus nigripectus
GCCTTGGCTTGCAGCTACCACTTATCTCTCTGTTGGTCACATGATCTCTGCTGAGCAGTGGCCAGGAGCTGGTCTGGGCCGGAGAAGACAGGGGGGCATCCCGGCCCTCACAGAGCCATGGGCTGTTCCCCGCTGGGCCGAGACAGAGCAGGGCCATGGCCCCAGCCCCTGCCGGGGCCAAGCGATGAGGCCCGGTCAGGGCCGGCTAGGCCCGGTCAGGCCTGGCCAGGCCCAGCCAGGCCCAGCCCAGCTAGGCCATGTGGCCAGGGCCCAAGCTGCCAGTTCAAAAGGCGGAAGGAAGACAAATTTCCCGGGCTCCCACACAGTTTAAATATGTGAATTTTGAGAAGTATTGTTGGTCTAAACAACTGTCCATCAACCCAGGTTCAAATCATCACATTAACTGAAAAATAAATAAGTGAAGCTGGTCTTTTGAACTATCAAGCTTCTTGACAGCACTAGACATTCATGTTGACTATAAGAAAATCAAATGCATGATGAAGATGTCACATCATTATAACGGTATTTGAAGGAGAATCCAGGATATTAATAGTGGTTACAAACTAGGAAGACGTGCTTTAAAAGGTCATAGATTGATTCCCCACTGAGATATAAAGATCCTCAATGTATGCTAACGATCACCAAAATAGAACTTTGGACTTAATTTGGGCTTAGTAATGTCACCTTAGGTGGTACAGAAAGTATGAAGAAGAGGGCAAAGACAAGCTTGCACTCGTAAGAAATAATTCAGATGTAGAAAAATTAGTGTAAAATAGGAGAATGGGATGTAATTCTACTTCTGCCCTGCTATATGCAAGCCTAGGTCAAATACTGGTGTAATTGCAGTGATACGGGCAGAACTGCTACAGATGTAATACATCTTTGCATAGTGAAGAAAATCAGTGAGATTTTTTGCCTATTATTTTGCACACAAATAACCCATGTCCATTTTTTTCAAATAAATGCACTTGAGCCAAAATTATTTAAAGGAGATACTGAGTTCTGTAGTTCCTGATTATGTCAGTTTAAGGCTACTTTACCTCTGAAAGGCACTAGCCATATAGTATATTAATAGATTTTTTTTTTCTCTGGGGTAGCCACAGTCTGGGTCTGGTTTATATGGCTTAGAGAAGCCCGTGCTAAGGAGAAAAAGAAAGGGGATGTAGCTGCTTCAAATCCATGACAAATCTACTCACTATTAAATGTATATAGCTGAATTCTCTTAATTTTCATGCGTGATTGCATTTTAGAAAACATTGCTCGTTTTGGTTCTGTACCTTCATTGCATGTGATTTTAACAAAGGTTTTAATAAAATATAGTTATTAAAGAGTACTGCATTCAGGAAAAAAGTGTTGGAATCAGCCTGTCCAAATTAATTAAGGAATTTCAAGTAAGCCTTTGTAAGATACAGAGGAACCTACATATTTTCTGAGTCTGTTCACTCCAAAAGGCAGAATATCAAGTATTGAAGCATCCAATCCTCATTTATGTCAGATGTTGTAATTTAACTGTCAAGAATCCTAGACTGCCGCAATAATTGCTTTCAGTACTTCTGTTAGTGCATAGTCATTCTTGAAAGGTATACAATTAGAGGATTTTTTTGTATCCTTTAAAATGGAGGGCTGGAGAGTTTCTGTCTATAGTTACGCTGCGATTATTCCTCCTGTATCTGGCACTGGTGAGGCTGCACCTCAAAATATTGTCAGTTTTGGGCCCCTCATTACAAGAAGGACATTGAGGTGCTCCGGCGAGTCCAGAGAAGGGCAAAGAGCTGGTGAAGGGTCTGGAGCACAAGTCTCATGAGAAGTGTCTGAGGGAAATGAGTCTGTTTATCCTGGAAAAAAGGAAGCTTAGAGGGGACTTTATCACACTCTACAGCTGCAGAGAAACCTGAAAGGAGGTTTTAGTGGGGTGCAAGTCGGTCTCTTCTCCCAGGCAACAAGGGCTAGAGGAAATGGCCTCAGGTTGCACAAGGGGAGGTTTATATTGGATATAAGAAAAATTTCTTCACTGAAAAGTTGTCAAGCATTGGAACAGGCTGCCCAGAGAAGTGGTGGAACTACCATCCCTGGAGGTATTTAAAAGAAACGTAGATATCTTGGGGAGATGTTTGAATGGTGGACTTGGCAGTGCTGGGTTAATGGTCGGACCTGATGATTTTAGAGGTGTTTTCCAACTAAACATTTCAAAGAATTACACTATGTAGAGCCACATTATGGGAAAAAGCTGTAAAAGTAATTTTTCAAGATTTCATTATGTTTAAGACAAACAGTAATAAATTATTTAGTTTATGCATACTGCAGTGCTCAAGTCAGTACCCTTGCCCACTTCTCAGTTTAAGCTTTGCAAAACCAATTTTTCAGGCTCTTTCCTACTTGTTGGAATCTCAAACAGGTAGTAATTGATTACAATATTAAAAGCCTTTTAAAGGGTAGGATATTAGTTTCACGACCTGTTCTGAATGAATATGACCTAGCATCAAGTATTAACACAAAGTTTCAAAAACACAGAATATTTTTACATGTTTGTGTGTATATGTGTATATAGTGTGTTATTTTCTATGCTGTATATTTATAGAAAAGCACAACAGGTCTGCTTCCACAATTTAAATATTCAAATTACTGTCGGAAGAATAAATATTTAAATGCTTCAAATCTGTCCAGTATCTATGTAGCTCTGATTTTAGAATTGTAGTCCATAACTATTATGACAGTTCTGTATCATATTCCCAGCTTTTGTTAAGAATATAAGTGGATGTATATATAATGTGATATATAATGTTATGCATATGTAGTGAACAGGATTGTTTTAACATATGAGCCATTGCCAAAGCCTAAAAAGATATTTAGGATAAAATCTCTGGATCCAAGATGTAACATATTTTTTGAATACATAGGACTTTTTTCAGTATGTGCATTAACAATTGATTTTGCTGGGAAGAGGCCAAATTTGTTTGCTGCAGCCAAGGAGTAAGGTGGGTTTGGATGAATGAAATGAAAGCCTGAATAAAGGAAGTCTTATACTGTTCATAGCTAATGAATTTCTCTGGTGCAAATTCAATATTAAGTGCAGATTGCAGCTGCAATGGTTCTTGGGGGAATTCAAGAGGATATTGTATCTTATGGGGGATGCTAATTTAAAAGAATGGCTGGACAGGATGCATTTAATAACCACTGGAAACTGTAGTGTACATTAAGAGGCAAGGGAGAAAATAGTGCCTGATGTGATACAGATGGAGGGTAGCAGTCTTCATTAGGAAGTATCTGAGATTGCCATGAATGGAATGGACACATGCAATTTTGATTTATAATCAGTATCTACTCTGAAGTGATTATTTTCCTTGTCAAAACTGAATTGGTCGGAGCCTTACTTGCACCCAGCTGTTTTAGAAGAACTAGAACAGTCCTCTGCTAACTCATTAATTTACTGAGTAGAAAATGCAGCTTAAAAATAGTTCAAAATGGAGGAACAAGGTGGGTAGAAGTCCCCAGTCATTTCTCTGCTATTTCGTTTCATTTAACCAGTAACTGTATTTCTGTGCATAAATTTATCTATCAAGCACGTTACATAGGCCTTCTGTGAGTGTGGGTTTTTTTGTACACATGTTTATGTATAAGGTAACTGTATGTGTGAGACAGGGAAGCATTTTTAGCCCTTAAGAGAAATAAGCTTCCTGTTGCTTACTTTGATTCTTTTCCTCTTTTAAAAATGCCAGGTTTTCCTTTGCCATTCTAGATGCTTCGAGATGGGTGGCGTTTTGGGGAAAGAGTGGGAGAGAAAAAAGGGGTTTGGGAGGATGGGCCGGTGTTGACAGCTTGCTAATGAAATTTCAGCTTTAAAACTCATCGAGGATTTCTGTGGAGAAATCTGCAAAAAAAAAAGTTTCTTTTAGCATGACATTTTAAATATAATATCTTTCACTTATATAGCACCTGCTTTCCCAGGGAGCTAGTATTTTTCAGATCCTAATTTAATTAGCCTCTGAATATGCCTACAATGTTACTGAACAGTACCATTTCCACATAGACATGATGAGAGGTGTGCAAGGATATAAAGCTACTATATTGCACCAGACTTAATGGCTCATCTCATTTTACCTTAAACACAGGAGAATTGTTAGGAGGAAATACATACTGAGAAGGTATCTGAAATCTCATCTGCTTTTTGTTACCTACTGGATGCTGAAAATTAGCTGCTGGTTCTTGGTAATTGTCTAAAAACTGTAGAAATAGTAACTGGACCAAGCTCCAGTGTGGTGGGCAGAGTACAGTGCATGGGCTTCCTGCAGGTTCTCCCCAGCCTAGGGGATCCCAGCCCCATTCTCACATCTCCAGGGAGTTACTCAGACAGAAGACTGGGGTTGTAACCAAGACTGGACCTGTATCAGAGTAGCAGGCCTGTAAGCTTCAGTACATCCCAGAGGGATGGACAAGAGCAAGGAGAAGATACAGTGCTATTCACCTGGGACAGGGTGGTGGCCATTGCCATAGTTTTGGTGTTCCTAGTGGATGACACTAGAGATACCACCAGTTGTTTTTTCCTCAGAGGAGTAGTCAAGATTTTCATCAGACTTCAGCTGAAGGTGCTTAAATTGAGTTGCATTCAACCCTATGAGCACACCTGCTTTTTGTGGACCTCTGCCTTTTCTTTGGTGTTGAATATGTTGTTAGCCTATCTCCACTTAAGTAATTCTGCGAGCTTCTGAGAAATATACAGAATGAGAATTAGGACTGGATTTTCCTCACTGCTGAGGCTAATCTTTAGAGCATTTCCTCCCTTCTGCTTGAAGTGTTTCCCTTTGTCATCAGGATAGAGTTCAAATCAAGCCTGTAAGATGGAGATGGATGAAACCACATAGGTTTGCCTTGAAACAGCAGTTCCAAATGTGAAAAGCTTAACAGGAGCTTAGTCAAATTCCTCAGTTCATTAAAATTAATTTGGAGATCTCAAGAGGATCATCAGTCTTCTTTATGACTTCTGGCACTCCCTGTGTCTAGTTAAGGTCCACTCGTTGCAAACATAGGCCAGATTCCCAGACTGCTGAAATTTGTTTCATCAGCTTCCAGGCCTGCTTGATATACCAGAGTCCCAGAGTGTGAAAAAAATAATGTTAAAAGCCAGCTAAATTAAGGGATTTGGACTGGCTTATTCAGGGCAGGTTTTTTGTTTGTTTGTTTATTTGCTTTTCATTTTGAGTCACAGAGGCCAGGTTCACTTCCTTTTAATCTACTCTTCTTTTAGACAAAGTGGCCTAAGCCTACCTATGGCAGCTTAATGCTAAATGCCAGATTCACCCCTGTGGGCAGTGAGGTGCAGCAGAAACATTTAGAGCCAGACAGTGGATTGTAGCACAGGAAAGGTACCATGGACTCTGTTCAGTCCAAGGAAGCAGCACATGAGCCTGGGGACCGCAGGGGGAATTGCACTCCACTGCAAGGTGGACTGGCATGAGAAACAGCCTGGGGCTTGTTCTTTGCCTTTGTCTGAACTTCCCAAATTTACCATTTTGGTGGATTTAGCTGGGAGAGCTTTGACTGACATTGGCTCCATTCTTTGCCTTAATTTACCTTGAACAGTGTTGTTGAATATCAGTCTGCTTCTGGGAAAAAGTGTCAGGACACAAGTGTGCAGAATCCATTAGAGGGTCCAGTAGATGTGTAATGGTACGGTATAGCATGTGAGTGTGTATGCATGGGACACATTCACACATATATGTGTATGCCTGCTGAGTATGTCCCATTTTATCAATCTGTCTCAATATTTAAAGGAAATTAGAGGTCACAGTCCTGGTGATTTCAGTAAAATTTGGGCCCCTGCCAATGCTTTCTGGGAAGTGGGATGTTTCAGCGTTCTGTGAAGATGTAGCTATAATGTGCTTCTAACTTAAGGTAATCTGGAGCCAAGTTTAATCAGATACACATTAGTGAATGGAATGCACTTTCCAAATAATGAAATTCTAGTTGGACCACTCAGTGCAAGATAAGAAAATCAGAGCAGATGCTACTATAGCAAAGGTGGAAGTTGAGGGCAGAGACTGCCAAGAAGCAGTAAATGTGTTTTGCAGAAAACCCACTGATTTTTTGTCAGTGATCCTTTCTTTGCTTGCCATCTCTCTGCAACTAATTTTCCCCTAGGAAGTTGTAAGGTCACATTGACCTGTATGTTCAAACCACGTGGTCAGGAAAGAAAAAAAAAAGATAAAATCACATTTGTGAAAATATTTAAATAGTCAGTATAAAAGGAACAGGTTTTCTGCAGTCTTTTTCAAACTTAATTTCAAAAGCAAATTAAAAGAGTGAATGATGGTCTTTATCTTGACCTGGGGTCTCAGTGCTTCACAATGATATCATGCCAGTCTGCAGTTTGGTTTAGAACTTGCACAACAATATGGAAGAAAAAATCACAAGTCCTAAGAGACAGTGTTGATCATTACTGTATTTTACAAGGAAAATAAGTATTCTTTTGTAGACTTCTTTTTGGTCTTTTTACTTTCATGTCCATCTTGACAAGGACAAGATGGAAAAACAGAATGTTAGAAGAAATCCATTCATAAATATGTCTCAAAACCGGAATGTTTTTGTCTTCCTTTCAAGTCACTTATACTACAAAATAAGAGCTTTAATTCTTCAGTTAAAAAAAAAAATGTAGTGCATTGAATTAATCCATGCAGCAAGAGGCCTTTATTACCTTTATGTGCCTGGTATAATACAGTTAATAAGCAGATGAGAGTCTCTGGAACACAGTTAGCAGTATTTGACTGACATGTCAGTTCAAATGCATTTAAAACCTGTGTTTCAAATGTCAGTAAAAGGTAGGGGGTTTCTAATTAGAAAAAGAAGTGAAGAAGCTATCCCTGTGGAAATATGGCCAGGAAAAACTGCATCCTTGGAGCCACCAAGGTCTTTCCAATAAATGAAGATATCCTGCCATGGCAGTGGGACTCCATCCAAGTGCTGGTTGATATAGTTCCACCTTCCTCCTCCCTTTGCCCATGGTTTGTTGTTCTCTTCCTCTCCTTGTGGTTCTAATGCTCTGTGATCCTCATGAAGCCATTCCAGCATGCTAAGATGACAGAAAACAAACCAAAATTAAATTAGAAAAACAGGGATAGTTCTTGACCTGCATGACATGTCGAAATAGCTTAGCACAGATTCAGCCACATTCAGGAGCTGGCCTAAAGGAGGGAGTTGGTTTGCACAGCCAGGATTCGTGGATGGTGGGCGTCAACGGGCAGATTAGTGCAGGTGTCCCTATAGCCGTGGCTTTAGTTGCTTTTTTGAAATGGCCTTCAAAGCACAGGGTCACGTTTGTTACCTCTGTAGGTGCAAACTGGAGGCACAAGTAAATGTGAGCACAGAAATGGAGGACAGAAGCAGGAAACCTTTCCGTTCATTATAATTGCCTTCTTACATGAAGAGATGCTTTGAGAAAGCAAAGAAATGCTGCCAGAAGCAAACATGTCAAAGCCCCTAGAAAAACAATGGAATTGAGCACGCTTGGAACTGAGACAATCGTCTTAAAAAGGTGCTTCACTTCCTTCACGTGTTTTTTTTTTCAAAGACCGGTTCTCAAGCTTAATTAGTATTCCTAAGACATAAAAGACCTTCTCTGACATGAAAAATGCTAAAAGACATGTAGAAAGCAAATGTGTTACCTTAGCTACCTGTTTGGGGTGACATTTTAAATACAGAAAATAAAGTTGACAGAATTATAGTGACCTTTCAGCCTGAACAAATAAAATAACATCTGCCAAAACTAAATGGCTGCCTCTAGCTGTAGGAAATGATATGCATCTTTGAACACTAATACACAGGCCTTTGGAAGAGTTAGCTTTAGTAATGCTTACTAGGCCTTAGAAATTTATTTTGCTGCAGAGCATGTAAGGCTTTAAATGCCAGGAATAGGGTGCAAGTGCCAAGGGACCCACAGGGACAAGCCATGTCTGTGGGTGTGGCAAAACCATCTGCATAGTCTTTCACCCTCTTAACCCATCACATGTCCCTTATTTTCTTCAGAGCACCCAGAAGGAGCTCTTCACTGTATCCCTGTATCTTTTCTTTACACTCCCTATACGTGCACATTTCTGTGTATAGAAACAGTCTATACAGTTGCCTCACGTCTTTTTGAATTTCCTCTGGAAACCAAGGGCATGTGTGTGGCCTGGAAGCCAGCAGCAATCAGGCAGATTGCTGTTAGAAAGAAAACTGGTAGGTCTAAAAAGGGAAGGCTTCTCTTTAAAATAATCTGCATAGGGGAAAAAAAAAAAGAAATAAAGTAACTGCAAAAATTACTTTTTCCTGCTTCCCCAAGCTCTTTTAGCTTCTGGTCTCATCTATAACAGCAGATAAAGCAAGTTCTTAATTGTGCTTTTGAAAAGCTGAGAAGAGCAGTTTGTAGTTTTTATTGCCTCCTTTATCAGGCACATTTACATCCCTCTCCAACTTCACCTCAAATACTCCTTAAATTCAGAGTGAGCACAAATGTGGAAAAGCCAGTTCTGCACTTGGATGACTGGGATACACAGAGGAAGGAAATGTCAGGGAGACAGTGGTATTTTACCTAGCTAACTTAGAAGGCAAGCAGGCCCCATGAATTGCAACTGTAATCAGCCAAAAATACTGGAATTTTTAATGGTTTCCAGAGGTTAAAGGAAGTTCATGCAATTTGCTGTCTGTATTAATATGGATGGTTTTCAATTTAAGTAAATAATGCTAAACAGCCTTATAATTATTATTATTATTAAAAGTATTATTATTAGTGTTATGTATAACTTCAGTTGCACTTAGGATTCTGAGAGAGTTTTTATTCATTTTGCAAAGATCTAGAAAGACATGTATCATATTTGCCTTGAAAAAGTCATAAAGTAAAGTCTAGGCTGAGAATCAGACTTGGAGCATGTGGCATTTTGGAGATGGGGTGTCAGTCTAAATAAGGAATTTCATCACTGGCATCTGTCATATGTCTGAGGGATTTTCAGTGGCAGGCATGGATAGTTAAAAGATCTATCTGCTTCCTAAACATATTTTTTTAGTATTTTGTTTGCTTGTAAGCTTTCATTTTCACCAATGCTGTACTTACAAATCTGGCCATAACTCCTGCCATACCATCTCTTTTAGTTTTTGTATTAACCTTCCTTGGTGAAATGACTGGCCCAGTAGGTGAGGGGAGAACCATGAATATCTTCTACCTGGCTTTGAGCAGGGCTTTTGACACTCTCTCCATAAGGTCCTCGTAGAGAACCTGGTGAAGTGTGGCCTGAAGAAGCAGCTGGTGAGGTGGATTGAAAACTAATTGAACAGCTGATCTCAAGGGGCTGTGACAGTGGCCTGAAATCTATTTGGAGACCAGTAACTAGCAGTGAACCCCAGGGGTCAATGCTGGCTCTGCTCCTGTTTAGCATCTTGAGAGGACTTACATGATCTGGATTGGATCTTACATGGCACAGTGTGTCCTCAGCCAGGTTGCTAATGTCACAAACCTGGAGGAATGGCTGATACACCAAAGGGTCCTCTACAGGTTGGAGAAATGGAACATCCTGAAATTCAAAAAGAGTGCAAAGTCCTGCACCTGGGGAGGAACAACCCCGTGCACCAGTATATACTGGGGAATATACTCTGCTGGAGTATATACTCTGCTGGAAGGCAGCTTGTCACAAAAGGACCTGTGGGTCCTGGTGGGCACCAAGTTGAGCATCAGCCACCAGTGTGTCCTTGCAGCAAAGAAGGCTAGTGGTGTCCTGGGCTTCATTAGACAAAGGGCTGCCTGCAGGTTGAGGGAGGTGATCCTACTCCTCTACTCAGCAGTGGTGAGGGCATGTTCTGTTCTGGACTCCCCAGTACTAGAAAGATGCAGAGTACTGGAGAGAGTCTGACACAGGGCCACAAACCTACTTGGGACAGGAGCATCCCTCTTCTGGGGACCGGGACTGTTTAGCACAGAGACAGCTCAGGGACAATCTTATACACCTGGAAGGAGGCTCAAAGAGTACAGAGTGAGACTTTTTAGTGGTGGCCAGTGACTGCACTAGAGTCAATGCGAACAAAATGAAACTCAGGAGGTTCCCTCTGGACATCAAGCAACCTTTTGTGGAGGTGACAGAGCACTTGCAAAAGTTGCTCTGGAATGCTGGGGAGTCTCCAACCTTGGAGATGTCCAAAAGCTCCTAGTAAGCTAACTGCTCTAAGTGATGGTTCTCCTTGATCAGATGACCTCCAGAGGCCCCTTCCAACCTCAGCCATTCTGTGATTAAGATTGCAATGGAAGGGTGAAGTACATCACCCTAAGTTTGCCAGTTTCAGTGGATATACCATGGACAAATTAGGGTTTGGATACCCTTCATAGCTCTTTTAAGCTTCATTGAGTTTAGGAGAATTAGAACTGGGGGATGTTTTCTGCCCAGGTGCAAAGGGATAGTGCCAGATGATTTGTGAAGAGCAAGTGTTCCCTCCAGAAATCCCAAAAGAGCCTTCCAGCTCTGGCATTTCCCTGCTCACCCTGGTGAGGAGCAGATGGCCCTATTGTTCCTGGCAAGTCCCTGTCTAGTTTTACCGCCTTGAAAGCATTCCTGTTCTACATCAGGCTCTTAATTTCACAATTTTCAGTGTGACAGTGAATTCAGACACGATACTGAAAGTGCTGGTCTTGTTTGTACATATACGTATGTCAATTTGGAACTTACAGCACACATTTTATGTTTATTTAATTGTATTTGTAGCATTTGAACAGTATGGTCTTCCAAGTTTTACAAGTCTTCTATCAGATGTTATATCCTTCTCTGCTGGAATAAGATGCCTAAACTGCAGGGGAATTACAGATTATACATATGCATACGTATGCAAATATGGTTGTGTTTTATGCTATAAAACTGATCTTACATCCAGCTAAAAATAGTATTTAAAAAATGTTCATAGACCAAGCCTTAGCTGAACCTTTTCAAACCTTTCTTCTGTTCCTGCCACAGCAAAAAACCCCATTCTTAATTCTTGTTTCATGCCTGTGTTATCTCTGCCTTCTTTTCTGAGTAAGTTTTTAAACAAAATGGCTGTTGAATTCAGACTCAGTCTCAGCATATATAAACTCATGCCCTTTGATACAAGCCATTCCTTGAAGCATTTTTCTTGAGGGCATTTTACTATCCTTCAGTGCTTCTTGGACTTTATGCTATTCTTTAAGATGGAGCTAATATTGGAATATACAACTCCAGTTAGACTGAAAACTGTAGATTTCTAATGACCACAGTTTCCTTTCAAGTCCTAAATGTAGCTGCTCTCTTGCCAGCTCATGTTATTTTCTCCTTTAGCCTGTATGCTGCCAGCATGTCACCTCTTATATTGCTTCTTCTTTTTCTATTATATATTGATAAGGGGCAAACTGGGAGGTCCGTAAGTTGGCTAAATTCCCTCTGGATTCCTCAGAGTGTTTTTCTCACTGACACCCTTCGGATTTGGCCGATGGGTATTGATGAAAGTCTGACATGAAAATGCTGTCATTTGCCTGAGACTTTTTTTCCCCAGGCAAAACCCAAGCCAGAAATTTTATTCCTAAGATTTCTTAATACTAGATTTGCAAAGCACGCAAATAGAGTGCATGGTGAGGTATTCAGCTTGGTATTCAAGACCATTTCTTTGTGAGATGCTTTCTAACCCTACTAATGCTATTTGCTGGCAAATTTGGTTTTCAATTGATTCTTATATAAAATTCTTAAAGCAGGCAACATTTAAAGAACCTTCTCCATTAGTCCAGACCACTTACAAGCACCAAGAGGAAGTTAGCCTGATTTCCTGTTAAATAACACTGCTAGCCATTTGAATGTCACATAAAGATCACACGAGCACTATCTGTCTATATCTTAATGAGTGACTAATCCCACATTATTTCCTGAGTATTTGTAGATTGCTCCAACCAAAAAACAACCATTCAATTTATTAGGAGTTTTTTATTGGAGGATTAGCTAATGGCTTCTCCTGAATACTTCCAAAGAAAATGCTGAAGCGTAGACTGCTGTATAAATAGGATGAATAAAAAGTTATTTACAGCAGAGATATTTCCAAACAGAATTCTCAGTTGTGTGTTTTCTCTGATCCAGAAAGAGCAAGCAGGTCCTATAAAAGCTCTTATAAGCAATTTGGAAGGATTTTTGGAGGAAGGAAGGGGAAGGTTGGCAATAGTTCAGTTTTACTGGTTAGTGGAGGCAGCTATCTCCTGCTGTTTCACAGTGTGAGATTACATGCTAGGCCCCCAGAGTGACACAACCCAGATTCATCCTGGCACACAACGGTGGTCATGAAAGAAAGATGTTTATATGGGAGGAAACACATTACATTTTGTCTGCAGGGATAAAATACAGCATCTACCCTAGCCATTCTGATTCTCCAGTGTTTGTACTACTGTTGCTTCTCTTGACTTTTGCAAAAAATACTGCAGGCATCTTCTCCAGTTTAAAAATGTATTTTTTTCCTTTCCTGGATCAAAGAAATCACAATTGCCTGGTCTTGTTCTGTGAAGTTTGTCACTGGAAAGCTGCATAATCAGCAGGCAGATTTATCTACTTAATTTATCAAAGGCATCAGGGAAAGCAACAAACAACATGGATTCTTGTGAATACTCATGTAAAGGTATTCCCTCTTCCAGATGGTGAGTTTGACCAGGAGGTTGAGAACTTGCCACTGAAGGGTTCCCTTACAAAGCAGTCATGACCTGGCACAGGAATGCACAAGGGTATTTACCTCACCAGCTGCTCCGCTGCTCCACCTCTGTGTTGAGGGTTCCTCCTTTGTGAGCTGTTCAGATCGATAAATAGCCCGTGTCCCTATGGACATGAGCTGAGAGATGGATGCTGGGAGAAACTCAGCTCTCCCAGAGAGGCCTGAGCATCTCCCTGTGTGCAGTGTGAATAATAAACACTGGTACCCAGGGGAACAGCCTGTCTCCAGACTGCAAGGTCTCCAGCCATGGAACACTGGTTTTCAGAGTGTGCCATGGTACACTGTGCTTCTGTGAAAACAGTGGTAAGACAGGCAAAGGTTCTTACTACCTTATCCTGGTCTTATCCTTATGTGGTGATGGGATGTTGCCTGGATGCTTCTCCAGAGATCTCAGAAATACACCTGGTACCCCAAGCTGAGAAGCCAGAAACACTGTTCTCCAGCTGTGCCCACTCTTAACTCTCCAAGCAATCCTTTCTTCAAGTGCAGTCAAATAGGTGATTGGGAGACAGGTGCATCTTCCTTGCCAGTCTCACATGGCAGGTCTCAGGACCATTTCCAAGGGCTAGCATCGTAAGTCTGTCAGAGCTGGGAGGGAACAGGGAAACAATTCAATTCCTGCTGCAGCCCCAGGGGCTGGTGAAGTGAGGATGCCTATGATAATGATTATATTCCTGTGACAGCTGCATGGTACAGATCCTTGGCCATGACTAATTGCCTTTCCAGGGAATGCCTGGAGCTCCTTGGGGGATTCTGTGCTTTTCTGATCCCTGATTCTTCTTGATATCTCCAGACTGAGACAATGGCAAGCCAGGATTCACTTCTCAGGGTGCTTTAGGGTGACTAACAGGGAGACAGGCTTAGAAGCAAATGAAAAATATGACATGGGGAGGAAGGGAGGAGAAGAGAAGAAAGAAAGTCAGTGTAAACCACTATTGGTTGGGAATCTCAGCTCTTCATAGGACAGAAATAGCTTTTCACTCAGCCTACCCCAAAACCATGTAAGGCTGCAGGGAGGAAACCAAAAGGAGACAGTCACAGAGCAGACCATGAATCAGGATTTTGACCAGTCTCTTTAGAGAGCCCTGGCATTTACCAACAGAGCCGTGTTTTCCTTACAGTTTCATTGGAGTATTGCTTCAGAAAGCCTTTAAGGACACTTTCAACAAAGCAGGAAAGCCTTCAGTTTCTCAGAGGCACAGAGAGGGGCAGATATCTCATCTCTTGGGAAGCTGCTTGCCCTCAGGGGTCTGATCTCACACAGGCATCATTTCCAGGGCTGCAGCCTTGACAATGCATAAGAAACTCCACTGTTTCCCAAAACTGGAAACCAAAGGAGCCTCCAAGAACCTCTGAGGCCCAAAGTGATTTCATCAGCTCTTGATGAAGCAGTGCCTGTAGTTAAAGAGCACACAGGTGTGCAATGCCATACAGGAAATGACAGTGCAGTAAAACTTCTTAGCTGTGCTGCTGAACATGCCTAAACGGCCTTGTCCCCTGATTGAAACAGGAAAGGCAGCTGATATGTAGCACCAGTGGCAATGCCTGGTGAAGTAACTCTGAAAAACAAAGCTATAGACATCTGCAGCATACTGTGAATTTTTTTATTATTTTACTTCTGCATTCTCCTTTTCAATTCTAGCCCATAGTCGATAGTGCAAAAAAACGCAATGATGTTTACTTCTGGGAAGTATCTGGGCAGCATCTAGAGGAGCTGTGGCCAGTGGCTGTGTCATACTTCCTGACAAGGTTGTGCCATGCCTATCACTGGCAGTGGCACCATCAGCTGCTTGTCCGATGGGTCCATGGCCACCAAGCTCCATCTGCCCTCTGCCCTGGGTTCCCAGCACTGGAAAGCTGACCCAGGGATGAGCACCACAGGCATGGCAGGGGCAGCCTGGCAGCACAGGACTTCACAGGCTGATTGGCATACAAGAGAGCCTCCAGGCTGACAGGGAGCCCTGGGAGTCAGGTGCCTACTGGGAATATCCTAGTTTTCAGAGGAGAAACATGGAGATGATTAAACTAAACAGCAAACATGTAAGGGTACTTCTGTCTGGTCTGGCAGCATAAGACAGGCATGCTGTGTGAATATCACCTCACTGTGTGCAGAGCCAGAGGGTTTGCTGCCTATCTCACCTGAATCCTCAGGGTACAGAGGAAAGGAAGGGACAGTAAATCACTGTAAAGCTAGAGGGGTGCTGGCAGGGGACAGCCCAGCATCCATGCCGTTCAGTGCAAGCCTCCAGGCTGCACCTCATTCCCATGCAAGGAGATCTGTTTCCTGGAGAGAGGGCCTTTGCCTCACACAGGGTTGAATCCCACCGTGGGCTGAGCAGTGGGGCTGAGCAGCTGTACCCCACGGGTGAGGGCAGTCACTAGGGGAGCAGGCTACATCAATGATTTCTTTAGACCACCCTGCCTTCTCCTCATTAAACCTGGACCTAGTCCAACCTAGTCCTGCCATATCCCTCCACCACTGGTTCACAAACTGGAGGTCTGCAGTTTGCACATGCCAGGGAAGGAAGGAAAGTGCTGGGTATGACTGGTTACAGTTGGGGAATTCACAAAGTAGCTAAATTCAGATGGCCATAAAAATTTAGATGACCATAAAATACTGCTTTAATACGACTCATGGCCATTTGAGAAGGATCACCCAGTCATAGAAGATGCCGGGGAATGCTTTATAGATCGTAATGAAACAGATGTAATCATTTTGTTTATGCTCATAAAGTGCCTTGCTTTATGTTATAGGAAGTAAAGCAGTTCTTTTTCTGATATCTTAAATACTGCAAAGTAAAATTAAATACAAAGAGTTGGGTTTTGTTTTTTATCTTTGTAGGGTATGCATATTCTGGAAATTAGCCTTTTAATGTCTCTGATGATGAAATATTCCCCAGTGGGATCTGTCCTCACATGGATCTCATCTCAGTGACACAGATGAGGATGCTGCACTCATAATTTAAAGTAAATTAAGTCCAGACTTTTGACTGCCGGCAAATTGCCAGAACCATGCTTCGTTGGACAAGTTTTGGTCACTGCTGTGCTCCAGAATGCATTTCAGTTTCCTTTTGCAGTTTCAACCTTAATGGTCCCATTAGAAATAATTTGCTTGGAAAATTAAAAGTTGGCTGGTTTTTCCTTCCTAGAATAAGGAATTAAAACTGAAGGGATTTGTTTGTTTCTTCAGAACAAAAAGAATAAGCATTAGCATGTACTGCTAGGGCAGTTAAATATTCCTGCTAAAGAAACTTTTTTTTAAAGTTTTCAGGCACATCTAATAAAAAGGCACATAGGAAGTAAAATAGAACAATCAGTTGTTATTTAACATGGCAAATACTGTTGAGATACAAACACCATTAAGTTTTCTCTGGTAACCAAGCAACAGAAGAAAATACCACTTATCCGAATTGCTGTTTATTCTACTGATTTTTAGCTCTGCAGTAGTGATTTTCATCTCTAAGTCTCAAAAACAGAAAGAACAACTGTTTATGCTATGGCTAAATTACTTAATATAGTGTTTGATGTAGGGGCAAATTAGGCATCAGAGTAAATGTCTAGGACTACTCCAACTACCCATTAATGACTTTTGATCTTCTCAAAAGAGCTTCACTAGATTATGCAACATAAGCAAGCGTCCTCTACAGACCTAGGCAAGTTCAATAAAATGGACTACATGAGGCATGAAATCAGAATAATTTCATTTTTCAAAAAAATGCAAATGGTGTCTTATTCATGTGTATCATCCCAAGGAGTTTTTAGATAAAGCACATGGTAGCAATGTAGTCTTCGACACTTCTAAACTGAAGACTTTTTTCTAGAGCTGTGTATATTATTATCAGATGGGTAATTTCATTATGGTGAAAATCCGTAGCAAGTGCTCAGAGCCATAGTCAGGCTGCACCCACAAATGGCTCTGCACTCGCGTATGTGCATTCTTGTTGTGCACGCTGTCTGAATGAGCAGCAGATGAACATAACTTTTCCAAATCTCAAAAATCTACATTTGTAGCTAAAAGTTGTGAGACTGGAAGAAAGGAGGCAAAAGCAAATAGCAAACTTTGGGGTGGGAATCCCAGGGGAGCTCAGAAGACTGAAAGACATTGACTGAGCCAAACTATGTGCAGCAAGAACAGTAAAGTCCCCCATGCCTGGGAACAACATGTCCACCAGTACTAAGGGTTTGGTTTCTCTGTTCCACTTGTTATAAGCTTCAGCTATCTGTATGAAAAAGAACAGTGTCTGTGAAGCATAATGGAGCAGCTTCTGAAATAATGTCTTGGAAGCAATGGGCATAAACCACACCCAGATACTCTGAAGTAAACTGGGGTAAAACTCAAGCTATTGTAAATCACTGCCAAAAGCATCTTCAGTTTCAGTGATACCAGGATATTCACCAAAGGTCTTTTATAAAAGAATAGATGAATAGTAGGCAAGTTGGAAACCTTTAGCGCAGGTGTCAGTGGTAAAACACTCTTCCAGAATAACTGACTCTGAAGAATTGTCTCCTGTTTGGAAGGTATTCTGGGGGCCTCCTTGCCTGCCTTGTACTGGAGCAAGACCTGGGGAGAAGTTCCTAGGAATAAGGGAGAAAGGAGTTAGAATTTTATTCACACAAGAGAAAGGCGTGTCCTCCCAATCACGGGCTTCCGAAACATCAGCTGGATTTAAGTGTGCAGACTGAAAGTTATACCTTGCCCCTGCAGAAAGGCATTAAGTTGGTCAGCTGCCAACTCCTGAGCAATGAACTCTGTAAGATTATTTACATTCATCCTAGTTAATCAAGCAGTGGTTGTACAGCACTTTAAACATGGAAAGCACTCTTATAAGTATTTGGTATTACCGTATAATTAAACTACCTCATCTCAATTAAATGCACAAGTGGGCATGCCTTAATCATGTAAGTGAATTGTTACCAGAATTATTTCAAATGTAGGTATCTCAGTCTATGCTGACCATCTTCAAGATTGGTATGTGACCCTGGAGCAAAATGAGGGCTCTTAATTTTGCGAATATTGGAGATCCAATCTCTTATCAGAATGAATGTCTCTTTCCCTAGAACCAAAATTCATTTTTTCCCCAAATACAAATATAGAAAATTTTTTATTTCTATTTGTCTTGCATTTTGGACACCTGTTGTGGACAGCACAAGAACAGCCTGGTTTTCTGTTTTGTTTTTTTTACTTTACTGCCTTCCTTTGTTAATATAGTGGAAAAAGGAAGTCACTTGTGGTCTTGTCTCAGATTCACATCCTTCAGGGTTATGCTTTATCAATGGTCTGTATACTGTGCTGTGTGACATACTGAAATAAATTAAAACAATTAAGTGCTGAAATATTCTCTAGTTCCTCCAAAGGTTAAGAAATTAAGACTCAACATTAGATATGTTGCCATCTGATTATCAATGATATAGTGCTTCTCACTCCATTGTATTAATTCTGAATATAAGATTCTTTAAATCAGCATTGACAACCCAATCAGTGGTCTATCTTCATTTAAAAAAAAAAAAGAGAGTGAGAGTAAAAGAGTAATTTTAAAATAATAAGGTTTCAATATTGCTTTTTCATAGCACATTTCATAGAATCACAGACTGAAAGAATGGTTTAGGTTGGAAGGGACCTTAAAGATCATCCAGTTCCAATTCCCTCCCGTGGGCAGGGATGGCTTCCACTAGACCAAGCTGCTAAAAGCCCCATCTAGTCTGGCCTTGAATAGTTCCAGGGATGGGGCATTGATTACTTCTCTGGGCAAACTCTTCCAGTGTCTCACCACCCTTACAATGAATGATTTCTTCTTTATATTTAATTTAAACCTGCCCTCTTTCAGTTTGAAGCCATAACCGCTCTTCCTACATGCCTTTGTTTGATGTCCCTCTCCAGCTTTCTGGTACTCCAGGTACTGGAAGGCCACAGTAAAGTTTCCCTGAAGCCTTCTCTTCTCCAAGCTGAACAACCTCAAGTCCCTCAGCCTGACTTCATGGGAGAGTTTTCATAGTCTTCTAACTGCAAAGTCTCTAAGAAAGTCAGTTACATCTAAGTTTTTCTCCACCAACAAGAGAGATATGAAATTGTAGGGTCTTCTTGTGGGGTGGATGAATCTTATTTGAAATAAGAAACTTTAGTGGACTATCTTGATTTATTAGACAAAATAGTTACTTTACTAAATGGCAGTATTATTACCACACTTTCCATTCCTGCTTCTTTTTCCATTTTTGTCGGGTGCTCTCTCAATTCTTTACTCCTTTTCATCTCTTTTCTTATCAATTAAATGCTCTTTGGGAACATGGACAGGCAATTTTTGCATATTTGTAAAGCACCAGCAGAAGACTGTAGTTGACTGAATGCAATCACAATCAAAATAATAACATTCACATCTGCTCTTTCAGGTTCATTGACATCAATTTACCCCACAATAAACCCAAGACATTTTCCAATGCAGAACTCTTTACTACTTCTTCCTATATCTTTCTGGAATACCTGTATATAAGAGTCACAACCTGGTCTCACATGAAAATGTGAATTTCCACCAAAACAATACCAGAACACCAAAATATAAAAACCCTTTAAATCAGGAACTACCTCTGACTGTGTCTGTATGGCATTTGCTGACAATAGGCCTCCAGTGAGGGTGTAAAGAGGAATTACATAATGCATATATATATAAAATGGAATGTGTCATTACTGCAGTGTTAAGCTATATTTGGAAGCAACTACAACAAAGCACTTTCTCCCATTTTTTTTTCTTCTGTTTCACTATCAGAAAAAAGTGTCTTTGATATATGAATCATTCTATGAGACCATCTTTTTATTTTAATAACTGCTAATTTGCACACCTAACATCAATTGCTGGTGCAATTAATTGTGGATGCAAATCAGAATGTTTAGCTGTCTAATCACCTGATTGTGCCTATAAATCAGTGACAGTAATTATGTGTGTAAATGCTCATTTCAGCCTGCAATTAATCTGGCCAGAATTGAAAGGACAGAAAAAAAATACCACCCTAGGCTGAAATTTGGTCCCCAGTGTGTAAAAACAGAAAGTATCTTCCTCCACTACATCTTGTGTTTAAATTGCAGAGAGATAAATAGACAAAAAGCAATGATTCCCCAGTCCCCAATAACTCACTGCCAGTGTTTCACAATAAAGTGCAATGGGAGAGGAAATATTTCCATACGGGTTCATTAATCACAACGTATTTGCCATGCACAACCACTCTGCAGAACAGGTAAAGAACCCTAGGGGTCCTCACCTGCCACAGTATGTCATTTTTTTAATAAGAAAAGTGGTTTTTGTGCAAATGCTGTAGAACTGAAGTTGCAGATGGCTCCACTGGCAGAGCTAGAGCCTACTGGCACAACCTTTAGCAGCCACAGCTCCTTTAGGAATTTATAGCAAGAGTTAGTGATATCTTAAAAGAAGGATGCTGAAGATGCTGTCTGCTCCCACTATGTGCAATATTCCAAGGTGTGCCCCTTGGGAGGACATGTTAGGCGGGACAAACAAAACCCACCCAAACAATAAAGTGCAGAAGGAAATACAAGCCTTACCTGTCCCTGCTGTGCTGCAGGACTTTAATGAGAGGCCTAGGAACAATTAAATGGATCGTGACTGAGAATCTGTGGGTCCAATGGACCCCATTAACAGAACTGTGCAGCAAAAGATGCCTTTCCAGCCCAGTGGCTTTCAGATCTGGGCAGCAGGCCATTTTACTTTACCTAACCCCAAGGACACCAGAGAGCCCCCGTTATCACATCTCACTCTGACCCATCTAGACCTTCACAGTGTTTTGCATGAGAGTTACAGTTGGCATCTTGTTTACTGTACCTCTGTGGTCTCAATCTCTGAGCAGTTCACTGCTGCTTCACTCCCACATGGGACTTTGATAAAATTCAAAGCCACCTGGTGTGATTTTAATTTAAATGTGAGTTTAATGTGTTTTCCTTTTATATTGCTGTGATGTGCATTGTCAAGAGAAATGCTGCAGGCTCAGATCTGTCCTCTCAGCTGTTTCTCTGTGCTGCTCCCTGGTTTTGTCTGGTGAATATTCCTGAATAAAAACTGCTGCTCTGCAGTAGAATGTGCATTGGGTAGAAGAGTGCATTGGGTACTTGGGTTCATTGGATCATTCTTCAAGGGAGCAACCAAGTCTTGGGCTCTTTGCAAGTCAGAGGCCAAAAGTCTTCTCATCAGCATGAGACACCTCCAGAGTTACAGCTGAACAGAGTAGAGATTAAAGGTTGCATGCAACCTTTGTAAAAAGAGATTTCACAATTCACCATGCTCCACCAGTTATAAAAAGGGTTTTAAGACAAGAACTTGTAGAAAGAAGAAATACTGAAACACTTTACCTTAACTAATTAAAACAACTCACATTGAAAGTGGTTAAAATTTACAAAACTTTTTCTAATTATAAAATAGGATCTCACTTTAAAAAATTTATGTGAAAACATATTAAAAATATCATAAGAAAATGCTGTCGGGAACAGGATATGAAAGATACTTCAAGAAAAAGAGAAACAAAAATCCACAACAGTTAGTAGCCCACCAGGGCATTCCAGTAGGACACAAGGCACTGTGATGTAAAAGAGTACCTTAATCTTCAGAATTTTTCATTAAGTGAGACTGGGGTTTTTTATCAGCCAGCCTTAATTAGTTTGGAACTGAAATTGTAGGAACAATGTGGGAGCTTTTCTGACACAGAATAGCTGAGATCAGATCAGAATAACAGAGTGGATCAAAGGCCACCCAGAGTGATCACTGTGCTGTGATTCAGGTGTGTCATGGGATCCTGCTGCAAGCTATGCAAGGGTCACCACAGGCATCACAGCATCTGGGTACTGGCCTTCAGAAGACATCCCTTGCTTCCTAAAACCACTCATTACTCCTGCACCCACCAAAATCTACCTAATGGGCTGGTTGCCAGGTGTTTTTCCTGCTGATTGCACAGGCCGCCAGAGCTGACGTGCTTTGACTATTGCTCCCTTTATCTGCTGGTTACTACTGGGAGCAGCAGCAGCCTGGTGGGTTCCTGGCTCCTGCTGCTTCTTACTGCTACTGCTGCATGGGAGCTACAATAGTGAGTCATTTCTGATCTCCAAGGGAACCCACAGCCAGATCTGCACGCCTCCCAAAATAGGAATTCAAAGCTACATCTCTCTCCAACTAAAATAATCAAATGATGAGGAAAAAAACACTATCTATATGGGCAGTATCTGAAATATGGTACTCAGTGCATTATATGGGTGGAAAAGCAGGACAATAAGCTCAGCCATGGCAGAGCTCCAGGCTAGGACCACCCCAGACTTGCAGTGCATGTGGTCCTCCAAGTCCTAACAGAGCAATGCAGAAGGCGGTTAGTTCTTTGCAGGTTCTCATTTAAGAGTCAGGTTTGTTCCCCTTGTTATTTGAAAAACCTCTGAGGAAGGCCATGTAATCAATATATCACCCTCGTATTTCAAATTAGAAAACTGGGTCCTTGAAAGAAATACTATTTAACAAATGAGACAATGCTAAGATTTTTTAATGGCCTTATAAAGGTTAGTCTTGTCTTCAGTTTAGTTTACTCTTATCAGTTGAACTACTATAAATTGAAATACAGCAATCTTTTTAAATACATGTTCATTATTTTGAAGTACATTCAACAAAATACTATTTGCAAGCAGAACTATGACCTGTAAAATATCATTCTGTGCTTCCATAACCACTCTCTTTCATTTCCAGGTATTTTCACACGATGTACTTGGGTATCCGGAGTCGACAGAGTGGAGAGAATGACAGATGGCGGTTTTATTGGAAAATGGTGTATGAGTATGCAGATGTGAGTATGCTGCATTTGCTAGCCACCTTTCTGGAAAGTGCACCACAGCTGGTCCTGCAACTCTGTATTGTTGTACAGACTCGTACACTCCAGGCTCTCCAAGGTAGGGGTTCATTTAATCTATTTATTTTTTATAATTTTTGGAAGAGGTAATTTCCACACATATGTATTTATCCTTCTTTCAAACTGCTGTGTGCCTTGTAGTCCTGGCGTAAGTGCAGATCTTGCCTGCTAGCTGCTATTTAGCTGTTAACAATAACTCTGTCAAGAAAGCCTGTGTTATTAGAGGTTTTTTTAGCCTTTCTTAATGGCCCTGGGTCGTGGGTAGGATTTATAATGTTTTGCTTTCTTCATGTCCTTGTAATAAAAGAGCTCTCCTGATTATCCACTGGGCCAATGTGAAAATTGCATCAATCAAACTATTGCTCTTCTCCCTATGCTTTCTTCTGTGAATGTTCAAAACCCTGCAAACTGCAGTAATGAGGTTCATATGGCATTATGCAAAACAGGAGACTGCACAGGAGATAGCAGCAATTCTGTGAAGAAAACACTAATGTTTATGCCCATCAATTCTCTGCCATGGTTATCTGAAATAATGCAAATCATCTCTTGAGCAGTACTCATTCCTTCACACTCTGGGTTTCCTTCTAAGGTTGATGCTTTCAGCAAGTGTGGTTACTCCTTTAAAATGGTAAATGCATGCATATGTCCTGCTATATGGCTTTGTCAGTCGGTGATACAGATATTAGAATGTCTCATTCACTACTGCTTTTTTCATGCTGCTTTTGGCTACCTGACAGCTGAACTTTTGTATTGTGCCATCGTTTTGCTTTATGGCTGCACCTGGACAGAATTTTTTTGCAAGGGAATGAAGTGAAAGAGATCTCGGGATCCAGAAGGTGACAAAAATGTCATGAGGCAGTGAGGAGTGAAGGAAGGAGGGAAGAATCAGAGGGACAGAGGGAGGAAGGAAATGCGGAATTTTTGTCTTTTGTTTTAAGCTCATGTCCTTACCACTGTGCAAGACAAAAATCTGAGAGCACCTTGCTCCGAGAAAATTTTGGGACCAGTTAGCTTATTAAGAGTAACATGGAGTGAGTCTGATTGGGTAAAAAAGGATGGGCACAAAGTGGGTAACCGTGTGAAGATCTTGATCCTGGGCAGTTTCCTGTGGATAAATCAGAGGCTTTATCTTTACAGAGCTCTGAACTGTCATGTAACGAAGAGCTCCTTCTTCCTGTGTTTTTGTTTTGTTAGATCTAAAACTCTGCCACCTTAATGGGAAAAGAAAAACCAAAGTTTCTGTTTCAATTAGTTGGTGCTCTGTAAAAGGAAGTTTGCCTAAGCACTTCCTACAGCTATTTCTCAAAATGATGATGCCCCACACCAAGAGGTTCAAACTGTTACCACTGAGGAGAAGGTATTATCACTTCAAGATTTGTCTCCCCATAAAAAGAGAGCCCAGAGAGAGACTTAGGAGAAGAACATAGACAGAATACTCTATGGTCAGCTGTAATTTAGCTATCTTCATAAACTATTAATACAGAATGCCTCTCATCCTCATTTCAGTTCAATAACAGATCTGTCTCTGAGAAATGTGCCTGGTGAGTAGGCACTAAGCCTGCGATACACTCTGCAAGTGGTTGTTAATTAGAGAAGACCCAAAATGCTTCAATTTAAAATGCAAAAATGGTTCCTGCAGCCTGCAATCAGCTCTGTGAAACGTATGTATCAGAAACCAGAAAGTAGTAAAACTGTAATTATGGATTTCATTTGAGAAGGTTGAAGGTATTTGCTTATGCTGTCTTCCCCCATTTTCTTCCAAATTCCACAGAGAAAAGGATCCATTTAAAAAAAAAAAAACTAAGAGAATCAAACAAGGTTGTAGTATTTTCTATTAAACAGTAGTACCATTATAATCTCATTATAAAAGCTAGTATGTTTTAGCATCTTGCCAGCTATGAAAATCCTTTCTCTGTTGTCTCTCCTTTCTTAAAGAAATGATAAGGATAATGCATTGCACCATGGGATGGTGGATTAGCTGTGAGGCTGCATAAGAAGAGCATAATTTCTCTCAGTGGTATCGTGCTACAAATGGGTGTTTTAAAAGGCCCAGCCATAAGGTATCTGCTTCAGTTGGCTGTCCACTCACTGAGACTGTTAGAGAGATTTCTAACATGGATCAATAAACAGGGTGTTTGATTGATTTTCTTTGTTTAGAGCATGCTACTTGGTTTTTATTGTTGTTCTTTAAGTTCTCTATCCCACAGGACAAAGTTATTATGAGGATTGTTAAGTGACATTGCTGGTCCATGTTCTTAAAAGTATACGACTTTCACAAACCACAAACTTGGCATGGCAAATGAATGGTCTGTGAGCAGGGTATTTCAAATATTAATCCATTAATGACTGCAAGAAAAACTTTTAAGTATTTTTATTTATGAAATTCTATATTTTCAATTCCAAATGCAACAAAATAACATCATTCCCAACAGGAGAATGCTATCAGTGTTACTGAAGGTCCCAAGTTTTGTAATGGGTGTTGGCTTGGTTCAGGTTATTTCTTATTTCAGTAACTAAGCCCTGCTAATCAATATAAGAAATATGTGCAGACATGTACGTGCATCCTTATGGGGATCGTGAAAAATCTTGTGCAATGTTTGCAAAACCTTCCCTCTCAGTCTCCCATGCACTGCAGTGAGGACCACTTCAAAAGCCCAGAGGATGCACCACAGGGATCCTTTAGCACTTGCCTGGGCTCCCCAAGCATGAATTTAAAAACTGCAGTGTAAGCTTCTAGCAACGATTGCGTACCATCCTATCATGACCCTGCAGCAGAGCAAGGCTTGTGTGGGAGGCCATAGACAGTCATTATGGAGTGGCATCTCTCTTCTGAGTCCTCATCCAGAGATATCTGAGTATTAATAAAACCAGAGCTAAACTATTACCTAAAAATCTGATTCTTCTTTAAGATTTCATCAAAACTGGCACATTTAGAGGCAGCGTTCATTCTTATTCTGCCTACAGCCAGCAGACTGGTCCCACCTGAGTGGAAGGAGTGAAATTGCTTTTGGGGGAAGCTGATGATTTCCAGGTGCTAATTTCTCAAGAAGATAAACAACTTCAGTTTGACTGGACTAAACTGGAGCTGTGCTAATGCCCCTGTTACCTCCACCTTTTCCACTCTGGTGATTCCTTTGAGTTTGAGGACATAGCTACTCTCTAGAAGGCTGACTGATGTGCCTTGAAATAAGTAATTCCTTCCTCTTTTCCTCATGGGAGTCTGTTTCTCCTGCTTTTTCTCCGAGAACAGGGACAGGGCGATGTCACACAATGGGTAGTGCCAGCCCTGGGGAGGCAAGGGAGGACACAGCACCAGGGTAGATAAGGAAGGTCAGGGCTGTCCCTTTATGTGGCACCGTGTCTTGGAATCCTGCCCACAGACTGCCCTGTCCATCCAAGCAGTCATCCCTTGGCACTCTCCTTTTACTTACTTTGGTTTTCCCACTATGCCATTTGATTTCAGAAAGGCTTCTCATCTTAAAATGAGTAAACACCAGCAAGCAAAAAATCCTGCTGACCATCTGATTGGAAAGAGACTCCCATTGGTTATCATAGAGATACTACTTTCATATTCAAGGGTATGGTGTTCTAACTACACCTGGATAAGCAGATAGAAAGGATTACTCCCTGGATTTACCACAGATTTCATTATTTATACTGTATTAATTAACACATTGCTTAAATTATAGATTAGCTTCTCATTCCTGTTTACTGCATTGACAGTTTTTTCTTCATCAGCCCCTGGGGGGTTTGTTCTGCCTTCTCTGTACAGTGCTATTAATCAAAGTCTCTATCAAAGATTAATCAAAGTCTAATCAAATTTTATGTCATATAAAGCTGCATATCTTAATGGGGACTGACAGAAGCGCAAAAGCAAAATGAAAAGTTCAGACCTGTTTATAAATTCATCAAGTTTCATTGAAGTCACCACACACAACAGAGCTACTGGATTCTGCTGAAAATGCATTTCCAGGAAATCTCCCTGGCCAAACATTTTCCCATTTTCTACAAACTCTGTTGGGAACACCCTACACTGTTCATATGCTGACACCGCAGCCGGTGTACAAAAGTTCGCAGTGCCACCAAGAATCATTCTCCAGTCCTTCTACTCCAAACAAATTGCTGCTCCTGCCAGAGCTGAAAAAGAATCTCAGAGACTTGATAGCAGTTTATGACACGGCTGATAGGTCCTAACTTTATCTGGCAGAAGCAAATTATGTTGTTAGCTAGATCATTAAAAAAATCCTCTGGCAAAGCTCACTGTTGTGCATCAGGGATTCAGACTCTTTCCATATCAGCACAGTAAACTGAAAATCATTTAAGTCTACAATTTTTTTGTATGGACACCCTTATGCTTTTGCACAGCTTTTCTTTTTTTGTTACCTTTACAGCAATTTTCGATTGCTTTGTAAAATGCTGTAAAATTTGCAGTGCACTATAAATAAATAAAAAGTAAATAAATAAAAAGAATTCTGATGCAATATCTTATACAATTCAATGTATATTTGTATGGAAATAAGGTGCAGCACTTGAGTTCTGGGCAAGTTGCCATTACTTTTCTCTGTGTTGTCAAGGGTCTGCACCACTGCAGTCCAGCTCCCAGCCTTTCCAGAGAGAAACTAAAACAGAGCCACCTATAGTTACAGATTCTGCTTGAAACTGGGCAAAAACAAATTTTCAGTGACAAGGATCAACAAGCATGATATACTATGGAGTAGACGTGTTTTCTGCAAATGACTATTAAACTGATCTGCAGGTCCTTTTGCACATTCTAAAAATGTTATGTTGTGCTCATTAGGATAGAGCCACCATATTAGCATACCCTTGTTTCAGACAGTACAGGAGAGGACTTCCTGAAGGCGATCGTGTCATATAATCCATTTCATAACCTGATTACAGTCTTAAAACTAGTTATACCCTTAGTATCTAATATACCAGTTGAAAGTTTAATTCTCTGATTGATAGAGACCTGCTGATGCCTGTCCTGGCTTTTTAATTTTATCAGCAGTCTGTCCATATTTATTCTTGTGTCATCCCTGGTTTTTACACTTGTTCCGTAAGGAAATGGGGCTCATACAATTATATAGCCCATTTCTGTCCTTCAGTCCTGCTTTTAAGAACTTCTGATCTGTTGCAGTATTTCAATCAAGTATGAGAGAATAGCCAACATCTCAAAGATAATTATGGTTTTCTAATTGTTTCGGAAGAAGCAGTCACTACAAAGGAAAAAATAGATAAAATAATTATAATTTTTTTAAAAATACAAAAAAGGAGAGCTTCCAATGCAGGGAAAAGCAGTCAGACTTCAGCCAATATTTTTTTTATTACATACCAGCCACCAGTCATCCCAAATATGCATCCTTCCAGACAATGAATTGCACTCCTTTCCCCTGCCCAGTGGGACTATTGTGAGTGACAAATGGGATTAGGGAATACGTAAGTTTCATTCCTCCTGCTGTGCATTCTCTCATCTCATGAGAGGTTCTGAATTCTCTTCATAGACTTTTTCTTCATCAGTCCCAGTCTGAATTCATCTTTGGTGTATACAGATGGCCAAGACTGCACAGAAGACCCCAGATGACATTTATCCGTATTTCTCATGGCAATATCTCACTAGGTGTGATCTAGGGTTGTAATTCCCTGTTCACTCACATATTGCACTAGTTAATCCTAGTTATTTCATGATCCTTTAAAACACACAGGCTCTTCTGGTGTCATGTCACTCTGATGAAGCTTCAATTACATTAAAAAATATGTTAGCAACTAAATGCATGTAATGAAATTTCATCTCTTTTCTACTTTTCCATCCTGCAAGGTGCCCCTGATTTTTCCATGTATCACTCTCCTTTCCTACATTGACAATATTTCCCAAACATTTACTAGCACATTACATT
Source organism: Machaerirhynchus nigripectus (assembly GCA_013397975.1). Lineage (NCBI taxonomy): Eukaryota > Metazoa > Chordata > Aves > Passeriformes > Dicruridae > Machaerirhynchus > Machaerirhynchus nigripectus. Next base: position 146,419 of record VZRQ01002125.1, read on the forward strand.
TTAAACAGAGGTCATTAAGAGAAGTATTCAGACAAGGTCAGTTCCCAGTGTAATCAGTACTGGAAAAGGTAATAGTTACTCTACTCCAACCCAAGCATTCTTTCTTAACATTTCAACATAATCTGCAGTATCTTTCTTTAACTAGTTCCTGTACCTGCCTTATTTCTCTTCTACTGTTCCCTAACCTCTCAAGTGTCACCAGTCCTTTCCCATTAGCATTGTAGTCACCATTCTGCCATTTGATAGATTAGATCTGCCACACTTTACTTGTTGAGAAAGGGATTATAAAAGAAAGATATAGAGCTATTCTAGACTCTGTGGCTCTCTTATGATCTACTTCATTTTTAATGTATCCATTATTTTTCATACACTTTCATGTTTCAAGGCCAGGTTGGACAGGGCTTTGGGGAATCTGATGTTCCTGAAAGTTGTTCCAGCCCATGGCAGAGAGGTTGGAACTAGATGATCTCTAAGGTCCCTTCCAACCTGAGCCATCCTATGATTCTATATTTACCTTTGTTTTCAATTAGTTATTGCTTTACAAGCTGCTCTTTGTGTTCTATGGAAGCCTACATTGCAGCCCTGCTTCAGCCAGGTGCTTGTGAAATGCCTGCTTTTCAGTCACATGGCACCAGTTCTGAGGGGAGATACTTAAGGTGCTTCTCACCAACAGCAGGATTTCATACACTGGCTTATTTTGAATCCCAAGACAGAGAGGTTTTGGTTGCATTGGGTGAAAACAAGGAGCTTTGAGTTTTGCTTCCATCTACAGTAATTCAGATTTCCTTTTTGTTCTTATTTCCTATCAGCTGGCTCTGTCTTTGAGCTCTTATTTCAAGAGCCCTTGTGAAAAATTGTCCTGTAAAGCACAACCGTTATTGCTCATCATCCTTTTTTCATTTCCATCAAAGAACTAGTTCTGAGGTAGGTTTTGAGGCTTTTTTTTCCCGGAAGTTTTTGGTTTTCAGTATTCAAAAACTCCAGAAATCCTTCTGTGCTTTGCCTCAAAGAAAATCCAAGTCTCCCCCACAGAGAAGTTGGGAACAGAACAATGAACTTCTGCTGCCTTCACTCATTTCTCTAAAACTCTGTTAGGCTTACTAACAGATCTATTTATGTTTATCCCTCCATTTTATAGAAATTAAACCAACATTTATGTGATCCAATGCTATTTGGCTACAATTAGATGTCCTGTAACAACCTCTATACTTTCCAGAACTAAGTTTAGAAAGAATCCTCTCTGCTTGCTCTCAGAAAAGCTGTCAGTTGTCACACTCCAGAATATCTGGGCTGCCTTTAGCAGCACTTGTTCTCCAGCCTATATCTGACACATCAGAGGCTGCCATAATGAGACAATTCTGTGCAGAATTTCTCCCTGTAATAATGGTTTGAACATCTCAATCCATATCCAAATTTAACTCTGGAATTCTACAGCAGACTCTAACAACTACCCACTATCTTTCCTTCCCCAAAGTGATTTTGTATGCAAACAGAATCTGTTTTATCAGGGAACCCTTTCTGAAACATCCTGCTGTCATTCCATTCACACACACTGCTTTTACCATTATTTCCATCTTTTTGGAATACCAGCTCCCTTTCAGTACACATGTCCAGCAAGTGATTATGAGTCCATGGTGTTTCTGTAACTCTATAGTTCTTTTCATAACCTTATAGGCCTTATGCCCTGTGTTTATTTCCTGTGTTTCCTGATGTCCTGTCCCTGTCCATTCGTCTGTCTAAAAGTATGATACATCAATACAACCTGTAAATGCAAAAGAGGAAATGTACACAGGTACTGTCAGGAAAATAAGGCGTTGGCAGAGTTATGGTGTTGTTTCTTAACAAATCCATTTTACAGGACCCTAACCCCTGAAAGTCAATTGGAAAAGTTACTAGTGAGCATTCTTATTCTTTCTGTTTAACTGCAGTAAGAATAACCCTAATTCCTCCAGCAACATTAGAAATGAGGGGAATTGCATCAAACATTTTTCATAAATAATATGTTCTGGTGACCCTATTTCTTATACCGAGTTTATGCTGATGTCTTTATCCTTGTTTATTACCTATTAACTGGTCATAAAAAGACCAGAGGATCACACAGCACTATATAGACATACCAATGTGAGTTTGCATTATGATGCAAAATATGTCATTTGTGAAGCTTGGCCACTCATTGACCATTTTTTTCCCACTCATTATATCATAGGAAAATGAGTAAACTGTTCAGGTCATTCTGAGTGAACTGCAATAAGGCTTCCTAACATACCAGCTTGAAATCTGCACATGTAATTTTAATAGAAAAAGTCATTAAAAACAGTATTAAGATTTAGTATACATTTTATTGCTACTCTTTTTTTCCTCATTCTTCTTGCATTAGCTATCCTAGCTACATTTGCAGGTAGAGATGTCTCTAGTTAAGTTTCAAAAACCTGTTGGAAGGTCTCAATAAATCAGCTGGTTACCAAAGATAGTAGGTAGGTGCCTCCTTCACCAAATTTTGAAAAATCTTGTCATATATTTGTATATTTGAACACAACTTTAGGTACATATTTTGTCGTACTTTAGAAGCATTATGCCAGTCTTAAAGAAAAGAATTATAAGTGGTTTTATAAACTTATCTTTGCACAGGGATATAATTTAAAGATTGGTCTCTCAAGGATTTTGATGCAGCTTTTTCAAGTACCAAGCTGATAATCTCACCTCTGGGTGGTTTTACCAGCTCATACCTGTTGAGAGATAAAATATCTTGTCACAGAATTAAAGATAGGTCAAAGGGTCTTCAATCAATCATCTGGTCCAAACCCTTCTGGAAGCACAAATGTTCAAAAATCAATCAGGTTCCTCAAGGCCATGTCTCTGAGTTTTGTGTACATCTGTGGATGCAGAGCCCACAGTCTCTCTGGGTGAACTGTACCAATGCTCACCACCCTGGCAAATATCTCTGCTCTTACAGCAAATCAGATTTTCCCTTGCTGAGATTTTGACTCCTTTACTGTGTGCCTCTAAGAAAAGTTTGAGGGTCTTGTATAATTCTCCTTTAGCAGGAAAAAATGACAATTAGATCTCTCCTCTTGATTCACAGGTCTCTCTACCAGCCCTTCCTCAGGCTACAAAACCCAGCTCAGGCCATGTGCTCTAGCCCTTAACACTGTGGCTATGAGTGGACAAGGGAAGGGTTACAGATGTTACATACCTGGAATTCTGTAAAGCCTTTGATATGCTCCCCCACAATATCCCTCTCTCTAAATTGAAGAGAGATGGAGTTGATGGGTAGACTGTTAAATGGACAAGAAAGGGTTTGGATGGTCGGAGGATAGTGGTCAGCGGCTCAGAATCCCGATGGACATCAGTGACAAGTGGTGTTCCTCAGGGGTCCATATTGGGGCCAGTGTTATTTAATATCTTCACTGATGACATAGATGAAGGGATTGAGTGCACCCTCAGCAAATTTGCAAATGACATGAAGCTGAATGGTGCAGTTGCCATACCTGAACACCCAGAGGGTGCATCCAGAGGGGTCTGGACAATCTCAAGAAGTAGCCCATGGGAACCTCAATTTAATGAGGTTTAAGAAGACCAAGTGCTGGTACTGCATCTGGGTCAGGGCAACACCCAGAATCATCACAGGCTGGGGAATGAACAGATTCAGAGCAACCCTGCTGAGAAGGACTTGGGGGTGCTGGTGGGTGGGAGGCTGGACATGACCCAGCAATGTGTACTTAAAGCCCAGAAAGCCAAACCATATCCCATGCATCTGTCAGAGCTTCTGACATCTGCTTTTGACCCATGCTGGGTCAAAAGCAGTGTGGCCAGCAGGGCAAGGGAGGGAATTCTGCCCCTCTACTCCACTCTGGTGAGACCCCACCTGCAGTGCTGCACCCAGCTCTGGGGTGCCCAGCACTGGAAGGACATGGACCTGTTGGAGTGAGTTCAAAGGAGACAGTCAAGTTGACCAGAGGGATGGAGCAGCCCTCCTACAAGGAAAGGATAAGAGAATTAGGATTGTTCAGCACAGAACTAGGGTGACCTAATTGCAGTCTTTCAGTACCCAAAGGAGGCCTGCAAGGCAGATAGAAAGAGACTATTTACAAGAGCATGCAGTGACAGGACCATTCTATGATTCCGTTTTTTCACTGGCCCTTCACTGGCCTCGCTCCAGTTTGTGAAAGTATTTCCAGTACTGGTGGCCCAAAATGATAACAACACGCAAGCATTTTCCTTCCCTTTTGCAAGTCTTTTTGTCACTCCTCTCAGTCTTCTGAGGTCTCTCTGCAAGGCAGCCCTGCTCTCCTGTGGATCAGCTTCTCCCCTCTGATAGATCCAGGCTTTAAGGGTATTATGAGCCTGGAGGTATTGTGAAAAGAAATTCTTTACTGCTGCAGTGAATGGCAAAAAAACCCAACAAAAATTACTTTCACATTATCTACAGGTTTTTAAATTTAATAGTGCCTTCACAAAACTGCTAATGTATACATAGTGATAAAGACAGCCTGATACACAAAGTAGTGCATTTAGTTTCTGCAAGCGTGATATATTGCCTACACACTGAATTTTATTTGTTGGGGAATGTCAGAAAGTTGGTGGCATATCCTTCTGCTCCCTTTTTGTTGTGCTAAAAGTGAATTTGCCAAGGAAAAAATTTCCAGTTTCATTTTGGGTTCCTGTGTTTTTTATGACTGGTACATTCTCTCAGGGATGGGGAAAAAAGTGATGCATGCTTGGCACAGAAAAAGCTTTCCTGTGTCTAATATAGCAGTGAGAAATTTTAGTCGTGATTGTGTCTTACCCAAAGACTGCACAATACCTCAAAGATAAGAATTAATGTGAATTCTTCATCATGCAGTGACCTTTAAAGCTTCAGCCACAGAGCCAGTGTGCACGTCCAGCTTCATGCCAAAAACACAGAACTGAAAATTTTCTGTCATTTTCATTACTAGTGCATGTTAGTGCATGTTAGTTTGTTAATCTGCAAAATTACTTATTTTTTTGGCCAAAATTTACCAGAAAAGTAATCCTTTCCGTTGAGAGTGATTTTAGCTGCAAGTTGCAAGTCAAAGTGGGAATGCGTGTTTTAAAATGTGCCTCGCATGGCATTCGAGTTTAGTTGTGTACAGGATGTACTACAAATGATGAAATTCGTATGGGATTTAGTATCTATAACTTGTTTTATACCTATTAGTATTTTTCAGCTGGGTGGTTGGTGACTATCGAACTGCAAGTATAAACAAAACCCATTGCTGTTTTGCTTTGTGCTCAGGGTTTTGCAAGTATCAGTGAATAACCAGCATTACAGTGAGACCCAAAGAAAAGGTCCTGTCAGGCATAGGGGTTCACCCCTGGGGGCATCTTCTCACTGAACTCAGTGGAACTGTTTTACTGAATAAAATCTACTTGTTGGGCTGGGATTTATAGGAGCATTGTTTTAGAAAAAGGTATTAGCACGACATTCTACCTAACCTAATGGGGATACAAACCTATTAAATATGTTTTATTAGTTTTTCATTTCCTAACCAAATGATAATGAAAATGAATTTAAAATATTTTTACTTTTTCAGTGGGTGTTATTTCTCACAGTGTGTCAGTTAATAAAGAAATAAACCGTATTCTGCTCTCTGTATATAATGAATACAGTTTAAAAACAATCATTAATGGCTTTTGTGTTACAGCTGAAGAGAGAATTTCTAGTTTTAGTTTTGACTGGGGCTTTTAGCATATCATTTGTGCATGGGTGCCAGTGTGCTCTCAGGAGTCCAATACCTTGGGCAGGAAGAATCTCGTGGTAGGAGGTTACTGAATTACTATGATCCTAGGCCCTTATAGCAAATAGACTCTGCCTCTGCATGTTCTTTCCCACCCTGTGGACATTTCAAGTTGCAGAGGAATTCTTCCATACTCACCTAATTGAGTCAAAAGCATGAATTGAATCGTACCTCAGTGTGACTTGGCCTGGCACAGCCACAAGTAGTGCTCCCTGTCACCCTCCAGCAGCCATCCAGGATTGTCACAGAGCTTTGCAGGAGCTCTGACAGATGCAACTTCCCTGGAGCTCCTACCCAGTGAAACCAGGAGGACTCAGGAACCCCGTGGCAGGGTCAGAGAGCAGCCCTGGGGCTGATCAGGAGCATCCTGCAGGTGCTGCACGCTGACACCATGGGGCTTTCAGGGTTCTCGTGTAGCAGAGATCAGCAGCAGCAAACCCCTTCTGCCAGCTGCCGTATCGCTCTGAGTGAGGCTGCTGCCGTGTCCCCGGCGGTGGGGGCAACAGAGTGACTCACAAAAAACCTCCCAATTCACTGCACTTTTCAGTCTGCAAAATTGAATAAACTAACCCCCATCTCATGCTTTATGCTGTACTAAAATCTGCAGTAGCTCAAGGGCTGCTTCGTGAGCTGTGCTGTCGTCCCCATCACAGGGGCAAAAGAACGACGGTGTGTACCCCTCCTTCAGCCATCTGCTGCCACCCCAGCGTCAAAGCCCTCTGACAGCTTATGCAACTTCTGGCTGTTTTCAGGTTTTAATGAGTGCCTTTGGTCCTCATACTTTCCTTCCTGCTCTGTGGATAAATGTATTGAGTCATTCATTATCACCAGAAAAGTGGATGGATGGATGGATGGATGGATGGATGGATGGATGGATGGATGGATGGATGGATGGATGGATGGATAGATAAATAGATAGATAGATAGGAAAGAGCTGTTTGTGCACCATCTAGTTAATCTGGATCTTTCCCAGGTCTACCCGTGCCATTGAACTCTTATGTTAGTCATTCTTGGTAATAAAGCTTAATAAGTAAGATGCCCAAAGCCATAAAAAAAATTGAGCTCTGGTGATCTCCTTGATCCTGACCCTAAGTGACATGGTAGCATTTACTCTCTGTATATTCATAGCCGCTTGTCATCCTTAAATACAGCTCAAAACATGACTGCTTTCCTCAGTAACTAGGCTCTGTGCTGGTTTTCTCAGCAGAAGGCAGAAAATGTGCAACATGAGTCCAAGGCAACAGTAAACTGAAAATGGCTCCCTGTGCCTTTTCTTCAGACTCACTGTAGTCCCAGCAGATCTCTCTCACGCCATGAGACCGGGACTCTCATCTAGAGGTTTTCAGTGAGGTATTTTCACCTGCAAGCACAGTAGACACTAAAATCATTTGCAGTAAAAAGAGATTCTGGCAGGGGATGAATATTTTATATCTTTTTTCTTGGCATTTCCTTTAAAAAGCATGATTTTACTTTGCACCCCTATGGAGTCAGTTTTGTTTTAAAGAGATATCTCAGAAATGCCTGAAAGTGTCTTGAATGGTGATTCAGTAGGAAAGAAATGTGGTTACAATCATTTTCTCAAAAAGAAATCCAAAGGTGTTCTCTGGTTTTGAGGGGTTTTCTTTCACTTCCTTGATAATGAGTGTAGCAGCAAAGTTGGGAAAATGGGCTGAGAAATTTGCATGATGTACCCATACACCTGGCTGACTCATTCCCACACCTGCTCTGGGGTGGTTCACTTGCATCTATTTCAATGCCATTCCTTGAGAGGCAGAGCAGTGCAAACAAGGGCAGAAACAAGCCTTTGGCTTCGCAGCAGCAGCAGCACATCCTGTGGCAGCAGCCTTTGGAGCCAGATGGGTTTTCTGAGCAGAGCATAATGCACTGCAATTGAATTGATATTTTAAGCTAACACATGTTTAGATCAGAGAGGCTCACAACACAGTCACTTACAATACAAGGCTGATTGCTTCATGACAGAAGCAGCTAAATGCTGTAATGAAGAAGGTGGTATCAGCATTTCACTTCTAAATTTTGATTTTCAACTACTTAAAGCAGCTGTAAGAATTCACTTTTAGCTGGGGCTTGAACAAGGACATGGGCCAAGACCCAGAGCAATCTAAAAAGCAGTACCAGTTCATCTCTTTATGAAAGGCTTCCTAGTATGAAAAAGCTTAAATATAAGAGGGCAGCAAAATCTGCTTCCCCAAAGACAGGGTCCTGTGTTTGCTTCTGAAACTGAGATACAACTGAGGCAATGAGAATGAAGAGAGCTTTGAAAAAAGCTCTTCTGAAAAGATCAGCTGGATAAAATGTACAGAGCTGCAAGTGATCTCTAGGAAAGCACATTAGCTATACTTCACCTAACATGAAAGCTGAAAGACCACTAAGTTGAACAGTGGCAAAGTGTGAACTATGTGTCGAGGAAGTGTAATCTTTAAAATATTTGCAGGTATCCCTTTGTTGTCAAGTATCACTGAGGCCCAGCACAACCGGTAAAGGTGACCAAGGATTGAAGAACATTATTATAATTATTTTTATTATGAGTACTTTTATTATTATTATTCAGCATTCTAACAGCAAATACTTACAATCTAGCCATTGTGTCTTTCAGAGTTCTGCTTCCTGAAATAGAAAAAGCATTTTTCTTCATGGCAGGCTATTCCTGAACTGCTCATTGTAGAATTTTTTATACCATTCAGTGAAGTGTCTTGCTGTAGTTGTTATCAGCAAATGAAGTAGCAAGTCCATCACAACTGACTTGTGTTATGTTCGTCTGTTACTACACTTGGGGAACTTTTCTGCATTAAGGGCTTTTTATTTTTCTCCTACTTGATGTTTCATCAATAGCAGTCATCAAGACCAAGTCTTTCAGATTATATATTCAGAAGTATTTAAACTGGTTCTGCAGAACAAATTAGGAAGATCAGACACTTTAGGAATATCTTCTGCTTTGACAGTATCTGCACATTATATGAATCAATTCCCAGATTTGATTCTAACTAGCGCATTCTTTATGCAGCCTTGAAACAGAAGAGACAGATAGCTGCATATAAAAAGGTTAAAAACAAGACTGAAAATATTTTAGAAGATGGTTAGACAAATATCTGAACATGAGTAATTTGTAGAACAAAGTCTAAAGCTAAGAAAGAAGTTAGAGGCTTCCACTCATTTTTCTATATATGAGCTGTACCTGCTATTAAGTAAAATAGTCCTGCTGGGAAGGTTATGGAAAGATGGTTTTCAGATACCAAATTCCTGGTTCCAAGAACTGTATATAAAACTTTGCCAAGTCTATGAGGAGAGAAGATAAGATCTGAAGTCTCTGGAAAGCTGGAATGTAATGAAGAGAACACCAGGCTTTCAGATCCCATCTTTGGGATGATGTTTTGATTTCTTCCTATAACACACCAATAACCTATTACTTTGGAAAAAAAATTTAAAATTGCGTGTCTAAAGTAAGGAAAAGAGATCCATAGTTAAGCATATAAATATGTAATCTTCTTTCCAAATGGGTGTGTCTAACTTACAGAAAAATTTGCAGTTATGTGTTTGCAAATATGTTGAGGCTACAGATGAATTTTCTAAAGACTTGTTGATCCAAATGGCAGCTTAACCGATTAAAAAACTGAAATCATATCTTGTTGAAAGCCATGAAAATATTTGAGTCTTTTTATGATATCCTGTGAAATCATTAATATCTTGTAGCGTTGTAACAAATAACAATCCAGTCACAAGATATTTTACAATTTACAGGGTTTTTTTGACTCCCTTAATAAGCACTATAAAATGATTGCCTAATTTTGAATATATATATATATTTAAATAAATAGGGTTGTCTGGAGTACAATTAGATTTTCTTTAATTTTTGCTCTTTTATTGATGTATCTTTTGCCTATCAGACTATGAACTTACTTATGAGTCTACATTTTTGTTGCCTGATAAGATGACCAAGAGGAACAAATTTTTTCATTAAGGATAGTATTAATTAGCTATCTAATATTTACTTTTTGATTGCTTCTCCCTTATGGACACAAAAACACACATACAATTTCATTAGCACCTCACTGGTGAGTGCTAAAATGTTTATTAGTTCTTCACAGTGACTATTTGATGCTGGCTTCATTTAAGCACTACTGCCTAAACATTCATTCTCTGGCTTATTAATTCATGGTGACAAGTCCTATTTCCTCCTTTTTGTCCTTTCCTCTATTCCCTCACCCAAATACACTTTCTCCTCACTGTTGTTTGCAAGAGATGCTGATTTTAATGACAATGTCATAAATTTTGAAGAAAAGGGAGGTAACGCTTTCAACCAGTATTTCTGTTGTCAAAACCAGAGGCTTTAGCTTCTGAGTGTCTTTGAATACAATCATTTAAATATGTTCACCCCTCTAAAGCCATTACCAAGACTGTAATGTACAACTCACGTTGTGTTTTTATTACGGCCTCTCCCACTAGTTCATGTCAGGTGTCAGGTGAGGAGGAATGTATTTGGATCACAAAATTGACTCTCCTGCTGTGCGACACAAAGAAACTAATCAAACAATACTACACTACAAAATGCAAAACAGTAATCAACAAAAATCAGCATTAAATCATTAACTATGTCCAAAGCGAGGCAAGAATAGGCAAACTGTGCAGAGTGGCTCGTGTATTTATTTGTGGAGGGACTTAGGACTGAGATTTGAGATTTCTGTGCAAGTTGGAGCTGAATTTGTATTTTTTCCCCAGCAGGGCATGAGAAATGTGCCCTGTTCTCTTCACTCAGGACTGAGAATTCATCCTGCATGTGAACATCTTAAAAGCTACGTATGTTTGGCAGAAGTCTGCATCTCTGCTAACATTTCCTTTAAACAACTGCAAGAAAAATAGAAGTTTGAAAAAAAAAGCAGTAGCTACAGGAATGATCATAAATTGCTCTAGCCTGTGTGTTTCCATGTCCCAGTAAGCTTCAGGGTTTCACCAGAGAATGCAAATTGAAACTGACTGCAACAGTTGGCTCTAGATTTTGTTGTCAGGGAGCAGTATTCATTTTCCTCAGTGCCTGATTTCTGTTGCCTTTCTGCTTAAGAAAAAAAGAACAAAAGGAGATAAGGAGGCAGATTGAGAGAGCATGACATAAAAATTAAAATATGCTAAAATTATACCTTCTTCCTGCTATGAAGTGCCATAACCCCAGGATACTGAAAAGCTGGATCTAAAATAGCAGAAATGTGCTGTTCTGAGTGGGGAAGAAAGAAGCAACAGATAAAGGTACCGGCCAGCAGAGTGCAAGCATACAACTGAGCTGCCAAAGTTGACTTTACATTTTAATTCTCCCTGCACAAGCTTTCCTCAAAGCCATTGTGAGCCCACTGTGGATCTGAGTCCTTCTGTGACACTGTGCTGAAGAAAAGCACATGGCTCATGTCTTCCAGCCAAGATTCCATCTTAGAAAAACTGCAACACCAGCACCCTGAGCAATACCCAGGCCTCCCAGCAGCCTTGCAGAAGCAGAGCTTTGACCCCTGCTTAGCACTGCCCACGGGGATCCCATCCACACCTCCAGCCCTGGTGTAACTCCTGTTTTAAGACCTGCAGGAATCGCAGGCAGCCTCGTGTACCCTGTATGTCAGTGCCAATACTCCCGTGAGCCTCCACAGGCACCCTGAGCAAATCTGTGACCTTTAGGACAGCCAGCCTCGCATCACCCAGAGGCAGGCTGCTCCCTTGCCACACTGGAGCTGTTTGAGCCAGTCCTTCATGGATGTCTGACACAGGAGAGGGAGGATTCAAGGGAATTCTACTAAGATTTCACGCTAGAAGTTCAGTTTCACCTTTGGTTTTTGATAGACAGTGATTTGCTCTGGTTTTGGCTCAGGCTGAGGTTCATTTCAGCTCAGTGATTTTCAGTTATGCTTCTCAGACATCATCCACTGTCACAGGGTTACTGTGAGTGATTATTTTAGAGGATTCTGGTGGAATATGCCAATGCTCTCAAACACCATTGATCATCTGGCTCAGGCTCTTCTTCTGACTTGTATATTAAATGAGCTGACATTTGTTTCAGCTCATTTTGTTTCCTGCCAGAACTCAAGCTATCTCAAATGAGCTTGTTTTAGGAATGTTCTTCTTTCTGCTCTCTGCTTGGATGGGGGCTTCATATTCCATTGATTTCCGTGGGCTTTTAATCCTCTTGTTCTTATAGATACTCCTCTGAATATCCAGTTCTTCTTGTCATCAGGATTTTGTTCAAGGACATGAGTAGTTAGGTCAACAAGAGAGAAAATGTGTCTTAAACTAGATATTCCTCAGCCAGTTGTAGAGGAAAATTTTGCCTGAAATCAACATTATGTCAAATGGAGACATTTCAACTGAGCATGCTTCTTAGATTCTCATGTAAAGAAATTACTGGAAGCAGCTCAAAAACTGGCAAGTTTTTAAAAATTTTTTTTTCTAATTTGGATCATTAAGTGTCAACAATGTCCTGCTTACACAATACTGGTACAATTTATGGCCCAACACTGTAATCTCTACCATCAGCTGCCATGGGAGCTGCCTGAACAATGGCTCTTTATTATGTGTGGTACATTTCATACCATGAAAGTGCCCCCAAACACTTAACAGAGTTACATAAAACAGTCTCAGTAAATAATAGCAGAGAATAAATAAATTTAAAATATTTTGGCAAAGGAAAGCAGAAATAATTCAAATGCTTAGTCAGACACACAGCACAAAGCGAGGCAGTAAATTATGCCATGTATTTCTTTTGAAAATACCTACAACAGTTGTTTTGTTTTTTCCATTTGCCCTCTAAAATACCGACACTGCTGCTCAAGAAAGCTAAAGAGAATTGGTGTCATAAACAAGCAGCCTGGAGTCTAACAGAGGCAGCCACGCAGTGTTAAGCTTTCTGTTCAAGAAACCATCCAGTCCTGGTGTAACAAGATACTTAAACCAGTCCATGTGATTAGAGTTATTCAGCTGTGGAAAGCTGGGCATGTATTTAAATACCTTGTTGAATTGTGAAGATGATTCTGAGGAAACTGCATGTTAAGGGTGGAATTAATCTTGCTGAACTATAGTTCTGTTTAAAAGTTAGGTGTTCTGTTTAAGCTACTTTTATAGCCAGTTGAGAGAGGCACCTGAAGGACATTCTTTCTTGAGGGGCATCTAATATAGGTGGGATTACTTACCCTATAGATATGCCCACATCTCTCAGTGGACTAGAAATGGAGCTCAGGTAATTAATTTAGTTTCAGTATCTGACTTAAACATGGCTAAAATCTAGGGAGATGGACACACCTTCACTCCTTCTGCATCTTTCACTGCAAGATAGATGCTTGAAAAATTTGTGGAGAGAGATTTCGCACGGCTCTGTGCACATGCCAGGGGTTTGCATTGCTGCAGAATCTGAAAAATCTTGAATTCCTTCACCACAGAAGTTTTCTTGCATTATCACGCAGGAATCAATTAAAAGTTTGTTGACTATGGAAAAAAGATGCTGCACTTTAAAAATTCACATTTGAACCCATTGCAGTAGTGTGTCAAACCTGCAGTAAAAAGAAACACTGCAAATGTTTGTGACTTAGTACTGCTACAGGTCATACAGTGAATTATAATATCTAGTCTGCCCTCAAAAATGACAGTGCTGCTCTCTGAGGAAGGAACAGCTTGTTCCACCTGCCACAAGATCAGCCTTTCAGCCTTGTACAGAAAATGCTCCAATATGATACCTTGGGATTATCCTCATATAACTGGTTTGCCTAATTCAAACTGGCAGACACAATCTGAATTCAGTGAATCAGAAGATACATGACATTTCATCAGTGAGATCGTTGGAGGAAATTAACGCAGGCACTACCAGCCTCCATCAGCTTCTTCAGAAAACTCTTGGGGCAAAGGAGGTGAGGACAGAGGCCAAACAAACCTGCTTGATTGCACATGCCTGTATCCCACTTTATCAGAGGCATGCATAGGGTAACTGGTTTTCTAGGGATGGATTATGAAATGTCTGGCCCACCCTCAGAGCCTGGGTTAACAGGTTCTCAGGCAGACATGTCGTATGCACAGCTTGCAGTACAACTCACCGTTCTTTTTATAATAGTTATCAGTGCCTCATTTATACTGTAGACGTAACTTCACTGTCTCAAAATATTAATAACAATCGAATAACAAAATGCAAACATTGTACTTTGTCAGCATAAACAAAACAAGAATTATATTAAAGGTCCTACAGGCATTGCTCATTTGTACTAATAATTCCTGCTTTTCAATCAAGCTGTACAAGATGCCAAGTTAATTATTTTAAATACTTTTCAGTCTTGGCACTTTATTTGGACTGCAAGTGGGGAAGTGAGGAGAGGAACAAAGAGCAGAGAAATGGAAAATCCTTCACCATCAAATAATTGAGGCATATGACAGAAGAGGATTTAGCAGGGAAAAGCCCTAAGGAGGTTTTGGGAGGTTTCACTAGTTTGTTCAATGGTGAACCATCCAAAAATGAAATGCCTGAAAAGCTGGAGGCTGAACAGCTTAAGATAGACTGTGCACACAGAAACATTGCAATGTTAACTGCTGGAAGAGGCATAAATTATGTATTTCTGATGTGTCTCTATAGGCCTTGTAACCTTCTTTCGACCCTTAGGGTGCTCATTATCTGCAGGAGCAATTAACAGATAGTATCTAGCAGCTAGCATGATTTCTTACCTTTAGAGTGATTTCAAATCAAATAAAAAAGGAGGCTAATAGAGCCAAGGAGGCCTGAGCTGTGAAGTTGCTTCTGAAGTATATTGGATAGAAATAATCAGTAAATTGAAGGTACCTGGTGCCAGCGAGGCTGGATTATGTCTGGTTGGTTTTGCTTGCTGAATCTTTTATGTTTCGGATAGATATTGTTGTTACTGTGAGAGATTATGCAAGTGACACAAATAATGGAAAATGCCTTCATTAATTCTGAAAGGAAAAGCCTAACTTTTCTTACTTCAGCAACTTCAAGCTGATTAATCAAAAGACCTGATTTTTTAACTAGCAAGAATAAATTACAGACAACAGAGGTAAAAAAAGCACATTTAAGACTGGTCTTAGAAGTTTTGATGACCAGCAATCTGCTTAACTCCCCAAACCCATCAGAATTTTTTCAGCATTTAATATATATGAATAGCTTAGGAAAAAATAACTGATCAAGTGCAAACTACACAATTCTAAGATAAGATTTGTACAAAACTAATTATTTCAAGTATTCAAAAATCTAAATTTAGTGTTTCTTACCTGAAAGAGCAGATTGTTGAATAAGAATCAGTCCTATATTATGATTTCTCTAGAGCTGTCCTATTGTAATATGGAAATCCATGACAATGTTTAATACACAGAGCCTGGCACAGTTCTTCATGTTCCTCTAGTATTAAATGTGATGCACCATCATTTTCTTTAGCAGTAACATGCTTTATTTTCAGTTCCTTCCTAATGCATGAAAATCATTCTAAAAGCTGCCACCTTATATGCACTGAGGTACATTATAAAAGCCACATAAGTTTAAAAAAATTACTGAATTTTTGGTTTAAAAAAACAAAATAGATTTTCAAAATATATACCAAAATATTTATTACTACCATAGCCCATTAGCCCACACAAGCCACCAGTGTCTAAGAGCACCTTTTTACTGTTTCATTGTGAGTTTATTCTGAGTCTGGAAATGGGATTTGTAAATATTCCTACACCGTACAGACCTGCTGATTTCACTGAGGATCCAGGTGGTATCAGGGATCTGGCTTCCATTACAAGATAGAAGTTTTAAGTTCTTGGGACTGAGGATATTTTTCTCCTGTAAACTATGAATCCTTGAACATTTGGAAAATCCTTGAAATATACTTGCAAAAACCCTTGATTTTATAATAGTTTCATGATGATTTGTTAATGAAATGCATAACCCAAAACTTTCTATTTTAATATATTAAAAATAAAAATAATTACTGTAACGATTAGTATCAGGCTTTTAATATAATCTAGTTGCATCTAAGTACCTTGGAAATAGTATAAAAATGCTTACAAGGAAAACCTTGGAGTCATTCTGTTCACCTGAAATTTATCATACTCACATTTTGGCCAGGATTTCCCTACCAGGAGAAGCAAAACCAGGTAAGAATTGAGACTCAATTGGTAGCAACATGATTTTATTCTTCTCAAAATTATTTTAAAAAAAAAAAAAGCTATTGAGCCTAAAAAGCATGTTCAATTTACGATAAAAAAGTGAAATTTCATCTTACATGTAGAAACACCAGAATATTTATTAATTTCCAAAGTGTAAATGAGAACAAGATTTCAGAAGCAAAAAACGAAAGGGTGTTATTGAGCTTGTAAGGAGGGGATATATTTTGGCAGACCGGTTATCATTTAGCACAACAAAGTCAATCATCTGACTCTTGGTGTTGCTTTCCTTTGCTATAGGATTTGGAGAGCGTAGATCAGGAAGAGGGCGGTCAGAAAGTCACAACTTTGGTCTTGGGGGATTTCAATTATTCAGGTATTGATTAGGATGACAATTATTCAAAAAGAGCACAGAGGAACACATTTGTAAAAGTTGACCAGGGTTGCTTTCTTTAGCCATTGCTGAGGTGACTACATAATGAGAGCTGATTTAGAAACTTGTCCTAACAGTTGTGAGCTCTGATAAATAGAGTTCAGGAAACAGCAAGACCTTTCTGGGTCTGAAATCTGCCGTGTGGTTGGGAAACACAGCACTGTTTTCCTATCACAACTGTGACCATTCCCTCCAGAAGCTCCCCGCCAACCCCCCTGTGACAAATGACCATATGATTTCCTAGGACCTTTTGTCCCTCCTATATTATCTCAGAATGTCTCTACCCTGACTAAACTCCTTAAAATGTCGGATTTACTTCACAGGCATACTACCAACAGAGGCTTACAGAGACAAATGTACTTCTGTGTGTGTGTGTGTGTGTGTAAATACTAAGTCACTATCTTAATACCAGAAGTTTTTTGGGAGCAATGCTTTATATTCTTCCAAAAGAAGACCCATAATTAGGTGGAACACCCTCAAAAATTACCATAATGGCAGTTAAGTATCCAGGGTGGTATAGATTTGAAATCATCAAGTCATAGCCTTTGCCAAATTGGCCAATAGAAATGAAATCACAGTCAGTCAGAATAGGATCCACCTTTACTATGGAAGAGTTTACTCGTTGTACACAGAGAGTGCTTCTTAGTTATCACAACAAACACTTTCCAGGAGTTTCATTAAACTGAGGGGGCTGCTTCAAGGCCAGGGAGCCCAGGGCACATTTGCAATTAATCCCATATATTTTTTTAATGCTTGAATAGTATGTTAATTTAAGGCTTAATGCTACCTTCAGATATTCAGCCTCAAAGCCTCGCTAACAGAGTGTGTTTATTTCTTCACCTTTGGGAAGTGGAATGTGGAAAGGCTGATATTGCTTCTAACACTGCTGTTCATTGAGCATCTCTGTGCCCCATTTTAGCCAAAGGTGATTCCTCTGCAATTAAAATGGAATTTCATCTGTTTCCAGCCTGTCTTTCATGCAGCTTCTCTGACTGAGTGTGTAATGAGCAGTTTGGATCCAGCTAGTTCATTCGTGTGCGGAATCAGGAAGCTCCAGCTTTTCCCCCGTACATCAGAAATGCTGTCGTTTTTCAGCTGCTGTGTGTGCATGTGCAGTCTGGGAGGGAAATTTCTACAGAGGCTAGAACAAGGTCTCCATAACAGGTCAGATCTATTTTGGGGGATTTTGAAAGATGCAAAGCATTTGTGAGCACAAGGGTCTCCTAAAACACATTGGCATAGCTCGGTGGTACAATTCAAAATTGAGCTGTGAGGTATGATTTCCCACTCCTTCAGGCCACACATTCTTGTGTGAGAGAAACCAGCAGTCTCCTCGTGCCTGCTGGAAGAAACATCCCAGAAAAATCCTTCTCGGTGCGTCATTCACGCTGGAGAGAGGGAACAGGACTATTCTGCTGGCAGATCCTGTTTTTCTTTCGCTGTCAAAACGTACGGAAAAGCCTTCCTGGCTTGCTTAGGCTTCATTCAGACAAAGTTTAAGGCAGGGAGCCTGGCGGTGCGGAGCTGCCGAGCCGCGGTCCCGCCGCAGCCCCGCAGTGCCACCTAGTGCGAGCCCGGCCGCCGGGAGCCGGCGCTGCGCTCGGGCAGCCCCGCTCCGGGTCCCCAGAGCGCTTCTGCAGCAGGTTCCCTCTGGACGGAAGAGTGCTTTGACTCCGTCTCCTGGTGGCATCGCGGGTGTCTGCGGTGCTGAGAAGTTGTTGCTGGAGCTGTAGAGCTGCTGAAGAGCGGAGGGGAGGGAGAAGAGAGGATGGCTCCAGCAGTTCAAAGCACAGACTTTGGCGTTTTAAGCACCTACCTGAGATAGCTGCTGAGGAACATTAGGAGAGACTTGGAAGGGCTCTGGTGCCGTTCCTCAGGATGGATGGGGGTTGAATAGGTGCCACCGGGCACATAAGCTAGAGTTTATCAAGCCGAAAAAAATCAAACAGGAATTCAGGTCAATTCAGGTCATTCATTCGTTGCATCTGTGAGAGTAAATATACCACCAGAAACTGACGGTACAGATGGGTGAAGGGGAAGCTGAAAGCAACTGGAAACAGGGAAGGATGAGCAGGAGGATCTACCAAAGGAGTAGTCATGTAGGCTTGCAGTTGTTTGGATGCTTCGCTCATCCCGCTGGCTTCTTCAGCTTTCTTGCTGGGGCTACTAATACGTGGTGTGCATATGAAACAGTTCCAAACTGCTAAAAGAAAGCGTAGTGAAGCACATTTGTTATATTGCTTGGCCAAAAAAAAAACCCCAAAAAACCAAAAAAAACCCAACAAACTCCACACATAATAAATAGTCAGTGCATCATAATTCATACCTGCTGTTTAGGAACAGATATGCACACATTTATTACCAGTTTTAAATTCTTTATAATATCAAGTGTAGCTATATCAAATCCCAGAGGGACTCCCCTGCAGAAAAAGGAAAATATATTGCATCAGTATTTCATTACACAGTCCACTGATCACAAAACACATCCACTCTAGGTTTACCCCAGAGTCCCTACCCAGCACGCTGTTCACTCAGAACAAATGCAAACTCCAGAGTCTCAGAAAAGGGAATTTAAACCAGTCTTTTATTGTGGCATCTTATTCCCTGAAGATAATTAGCACACTTCACAAAGCTCTGATTAAAACTGTCCTATTCTTTTTCTTTTTCCTTTTCTTCTGTTAATCTTGTCCTGTCATCTAATGGTCTGAACACTGTAAAAATGAAAATACATTCACTAAGTTAATGGTTTTGTGGACTGAGGTTTGGCGTGTCTCCCTAATAACTACCTCAGGAACCTGGTGCTGTCTACCATGTTTACATTTCAGATTATAGGAAACTCCAGCTTCCATATGACAAGCTGAGAGTAAGTGGTCTAGGAGCACACTGGCAGGGTATCCCCTCATCCCCAGAGATGCCATCTGGCATATTTAAACCTCTTTATGTTCCTGTTATGATGTTAACGAGAAGATGGGGGTGCAAGGGTCAAGCAAGGCAACTACTTCAGAAATGGCAATTTAATATATCAAGGCACTAGTTCCTGAAATGAGTATGGTTTTATGCTTCCAAATATTGACATATTTAGTCAGTTAAGAGATTATGATGTCTACAGTAATGGACATCTGGAGTGACATAAAGTCTGTTCTCTTCATGCTGCACAAAGAAGGTATGAAATATGATTAAACCAAAGGAGTATTTTTAAATACCCACTTTACACAGGCATAAAACACTTCAAGAGGTGTAAAGCAATGAGAAATCACACTCCCAGTAATGGAGAGAGCAGTGGTATGCAGGAACACTACACTATTCAGCAACAGAATGGATAGAGTACAATGCAAATTGTTCACTTTAACATTCAATTGCCTGCTCTCGCCCCTGGTTGCATAACAAACTCAAACTCAAACTCAAACTCAAATACTGATTGCTTTCCACACTCGAGCAGGGTTCAGATAAAAGATCACTATTGTTCAGTCTTTTTCAGGAAATTTAGAGTGGTTTATGCTGTTAAATCAAAATTCTAGTTTCCAGTTTTTATTCAAACTCTATGGATTCAGAGCAGAACAGAGCATTTGTGTCAGATAAGTTTATACATGAAAGCATCCTGTTTTCTTCTCACAAATGGTCTGCTAGAGCTAAAATTTCAACAGTGTCTCTTTTATGATATCTTGTCTTTTGAAGCTGAAATTCAAAGTGTGACTTTGAGAACATAAAGATGAGAAATTGGAATCAGAGGGTATACCGTAACAGTTTTTATAGAACAGTTACAGCAAGTTGAAGAAGCATTAAGTAAGCAGGATTCTGTCAAGGCACATATAGGAATATAGAGAAATTATTGTAAGAATTTCTTTCCTTCTCTTTAATTAATGTTTTGCATTATGATATATATATAACTACTTCTCAAGCTTTCCAAATTGAGCTATGTGCCATCCCTACGCATACTAAAAGCAGTAACTCATAGTGAGTTAAAACATGTGAGGGTCAAAGTAGAAAAATTTAAGAAATGGAAAGGGAAAATAAACTGTCCATACCACTGAATATAATAAAGTTCCATAGTTTGTCATCTGCCTTATCTATCCATTGAGACGTGAGGAAGCACAAAAAGAGGAGGAAAAAAAAGAGGGTAGTTTTGTTATGAAACCAAGTATTTTATTGAAGTTCTTGCTGTAAGTGAAATAGAAAAGGGAGACTATAAAAGAGCAACAAGATGTGGGCTGATGGACAATAAGGAGCTGTATTTTGGGGAAAGCAGAGACAGAGAGACCGTAGATGAGATAATTGTGATGACAGTTATGAGGAGAATGTGGCAGGTTTTGTCCTCAACAAGATGGTAAATTCATTGGGGTAGGAAGCAGAGTATTGGGGTTTGCAGTTAGTATAAGTAATAATGACAGTGGTTTTCCTGAAAATGGCTCCAAGTGGCTGTCTGCTCTCTTTTCTGGTGGCTAGTGCTGGCTAGCACAGTAGAACTCTTGACCATAGCTTACTAGAATCTGAATAAAGGAACAAAACTCAAGAGCCTCTTAGAAACTCAGCACTGCAAGAGCTGAAGAGCTCAGTGCAAGATCAAGTGCCCTGGAGTACCTCCCTCTGTGGCATGAGTACAGGCACAAGGGCTCCTTTCCTACATTTATATTTATTTATTCAGCCACAGCAGCCTTAGATTTCCCTCTATCATACTCTAGTAACACAAAACACTTTTGCTTTTGTAAGCAAAGCTTAAGAAATCATCCCCTCCCAGACACCTGTGAACTGGAAGCTGTTTGTTGCTACATTACAGCTAGGTCATAAATATGGAACTAGTTCTGCAATATTCACTTAACTGGCAGGGTGGCTTTGAAACAAGCACCCACTCTTCTCTTTGTGTTCCTCAGTTTCCCTCTGACCTACTTGTGTGAGTAGGTAAGTGTAAGGCAGCCCCAAGCCTGACAGGAGGCACTGCTCTGCATCTTCTTTGTGTGAAACCCTGCTGCCCTGGATTCAGGAGGGGAGAAGGGCCAGGAAAAGCCCTAGGTCACATCATCTAGCTAAAAGAGTGGGTGGGGATGCTTGCCCTGATCACTTCACAACAGGTACACTGCTGCCTTCTGCCTCCTTTCACTGGGCTGCCTATTTTAATTCCAGAGGATGGTGGTGTATGGAAAAGACAAGCTGGGAGCTATTTCTGGGCATTAAACATGGACAGAACAGGGGTGTGTCACCGGTGGTGTGTGGGGTGAAATGCCAGTTGACTGGACAAGCTCAAACAAGACAAAAGGAACAGGGTGACCAGGTTGTAGTGTGAAATGCAAAGCATTGAGAAGTTGCAGGTCACGCTCAGAGAAGACAAGAACAGAACTGGAAACAGGAACATGTAGGCACTGAAATCATTCATGTGAAGGATCAGAAATTTATCCATTGAGAGAGAGTCAGAAAATGAGATTGCTAAATCAAGAAATGGCTATAGCATCACCAGTTTATTTGTTTTTGAGACCCAGTATCTGGCAGGTATCTATGAACAGAAAGCAACAGCAAGAATTATTCATGGCTGGAAATTAGGAGGTACATGGGACAGAAACATTAAAGATTAGCTTTAAGCTGTTATGGTGACAGTGAAGCAAATGATAGAAAGGACTTTGGAGGAAGAAAACCCCAAGGAGAATTTTGAAGGTTTTTTGCAATATAGTGGCAAGCCTTCCAAGCTGAAAGGTCTGATCAGAGGAAGACAGACTGTGCACAGAGAAAGATCTGTTTAGTACAACATCAAGTAGAACAGCTGTTCAGCTGCAGCTGACCCAGCTCTGTTGGGACCAGACACCACATTACAAAGAGAATCAAAAATGCATCTGAACACTGACAGGAGGCTGGAGCACTTCTGGCCAAAGAGCTTCGTTTCATCCATTGGATCCAGGCACAAGCCAGTTACACTGAACCACGGGATTTGCCATCTACAAGGTAGTACATGCTCCTTACTAATACCTGTCATGTAGGCAGGGTTAAAATACCACCTGAGATGTGGAAAGAAATGACTGGACACAAGTCAGGACAAGAGAGGGGTCTTGCCATTTCTAGTTTGCCCTGATGTACTGCAATATTTTGTTACACTGCACCATCCAGGAGAGGAGAAAAGGGCCCAGAACCACGCAGAGGAACACCCATTCCAGATATGCAAACCTTCATGAATCTCTCACAGGGTTTGTAAATCCATGTTTGCAGATCTCTGTGCCTTAGATAGCTGGCTGCAAAACTAAATGAAAACCAAGGGTCCAAAATTTCCTGCCATGGTGGCTAGGAGAAGAAACAAACAGAGAATCACAAAATCACAGATTAGATGAGGGTGGAAGAAACCTCTGGGGGTCATTTAGTCAAACCCTCTTTCTCAAAGCAGAGCCATCACTCTGTGATGTCTGTCAGTCTGCTGACAGACGTGCCGCAAAGGCAATCACTCACCGAGTATCTCCAAGTATGGAGACCACAGACTCTCAGTACAACCTGTTCCAATGTTCCATGGCCCTCACAGTAAAAAACAAAAAAGTGTTTGTTATCAGAGGGAACATCCTATGTATCATTTTGTGCTCACTGACTCTTGTCCTGGGCATCACTGGGAAGATCTGGTTCTATTTCTTTTACACTCTCCCTTCAGTTATTTATATACATTAATAAGATCCATCACCACCACCCCCCCAAGCCTTCTATTTTTCAAAATCCTGTATGCGGGAAACTTACAAGATTGCCATAAGTTTGCATAAACTCTTAACAAAAGATCCACAGTGTGGGAAAAGGAAAAAATGTTGGGTTAGAAGAGAAAGAAGAAGAGATCTTTGCCAAGACAGCCCTTGTTCCTGTACCTTTGAGGAGGATAGGAGGATGTAGGCAGCTCCTTCTAAAAGAAAGGAAACTGTGCTTACTTCTCTGGTTTCTGGGATCTGGAACTGGAGTGAAAATTTATCTCTGCCTTTAGATATTCAAGGGGGTTTTGTCTTTGTTGAAAGAATTACTTCAGATGGTTCATTACAAGATTTTTCTATGCAGTCATCAAAATAAGTTGGCTATACTGATTAGTGTTACAACCATAAAGGTGAAAGGTTGATTAGGAAATATAGCTTTTCTGGAGTTTTCTGCACTTTTAAACTTTGGTATATAATTGAAGACAGCTTTGCTTAAATTTATATTGCAATGTTAAAATTTGCAATCAAACTGGCAATTAGATCATCGCTTTATTTATTTTTCCTTTTTATTGACAAAATCATATTTCAAACAAATATTTCTTGTGTTTCTATGCATGATAGAAAATATGCATAATATTCCTTACACTTTGGTAAAAGTTTTACAAGGTTGGGATAAAATCCTGGTGTAGTGGGTTGACTCTGGCCAGCAGCCAAGTACCCACACAACCATTTACTCACTCCTCTTCCCTCCTCCAGGAGCACAGGGAAGAGAATAGGAGGAGTAAACCCAAGAAAAGTCCTGACAGTTGAGAAACAGACAGATTAACAAGTGAAGCAAAGGGGAAAAACTAGAGTAGTGCCGCAAAGGCAATCACTCACCAGCTTCCAAACGCAGAGTGGTGCCCAATCAGTCTCTGAGCAGCAGCCACCTTGGAAGCCAAAATCCCCAACTTCATTCTTCCCGTCCCCCAGTTTTTGTTGCTGAGCGTGATGCCATAGGGTATGGAGCATCCTTAGTTAGTTCAGCTCCTTTGTCCCAGCTGTGTCCCTTTCCAGCTTCTTGTTCACCCTCACCCTGCCGCTGGGGAGAAGGGAGGGGGAGCAGAATAGGAAAAGGAGGAAACCTTGGTGCTGCGCAAGCACTGTTCAGCAACACCCAAATGTCAGTGTCTTATCAACACTCTTAACCACAAGTCCAACACGCAGTGCAATATGGGCTGATACAAGTGAACTCCATCCCAACCAGAGCCAGTACTCCCCCTTTCACTGATCTCGGAATGGAAAGGATTGTTGCTCTCTTCCACCATCACCTATGACTCTCAATGACACTGACACTGGAGTTACTGGAGTTACAGTCTAGAATGGAAAAGCTTACCAGTGTTCAATTCTGGTCTCATCCATAAGCTCAGTGAAAAGAGGGTAGTGGTAGGCAAGAGTACAAAAAATTTTTCATCAACTTTGAATGCTTTGTAGCAGGTAAATTCTGCTTTAATGATCTGATAACTATGTCACTTATTGATGAATTATGGTTTTGAGCCATGCTGCTGTTGTACACACTGATAGTGTCAGGCTAATGAGATGAGCAATTTTATCCTTTCTGCTGCTTTCACCGGTACCAAAGTGAGGTGTTAAACAAGAATATGTTTCTTCAAAAAAAAAAAGAGATTGGCTTACAAATCATGAGGTCCTTTTAATGGCATTGATTTTGCTTATCATGTCATAATTTCACTTTTAGAGTGAAGCTGACAACTTCAGATTTGTCTATGGTCATCCCAGGTTCAAACTTCAACAATCAATCAACATCCAAACCTGTCAGTGGCGTCCCTGTCCATTGCTTTAAGGCTGATCTGTTTTCCTTTGCTTAGGTGGGAATCTGCCTTGCTACCTTACTGCACCCCACAGCAATTAGCCTGTACAGAAGGCTGTCCAAATAATGCTTTTCCTTGCTTCTCCACTGCTCCTGACTTCTGTGGTCCTCCACATCTCTGTGTGGCCTGTGTTCCCCTCCTCTTTTGCCAGCTGTCCCATTCTCTGTATGCGTATCTATAAGTGTATGTACTGAGGGACATGAGACAAGACCAGGGTGTGGCGGACGCTGATGTACACTGCCCCAGGTCAAGCCACCAGTACTCTCCAGGCAACAGCCAGGCTACATGGGGAATTAGCTGAGCCCCAGGGTCTGCTTCCAGAGGGCAGTTTGGATGGCATTGTCCTGCTTGTATGTGTTTGGGGTTTTGGGGAGATGGAGGTGAATTAGGAAGAAGATTATAACTACAGGGATGCAAACGACGTTGTTCTCAGGGCCAGACAAAGGCTCTTGGCCTGTTTTATTCACAAGTTTAGGCATGTTCCTGCACTTCATCAAGGTTTTTTCCTCTACTTCTTCTTTCTTTATATCCAACACCATTCTTGCTGTCCATTTTCTTGCTCCTTTACATCATCCAGTCCCATCTTCTCTACAATTGTCTGTGGAACCACAAATAGATTTCTAGGGGCTTTCTGTTTCCCTGGAAATGATACGAATACATGCACACTTTTCTAGGGCAGCAGAATTCACCACCAGCAGTGCCCACATCTTACCTCCTCTGAGCCAGGACTATCCTGAAAATGAAAAATTTTGCAAGACTCAAATAGAAATATTGTTTGACACCAAGAGTTGGCAAATTAAAATTCATCTGATGATAAAACCAGAGGAGATGACCATGCTGTCAGCTGGGGGCATTTGCCAGCAAGTCCCTATAGGTGAGGTAGCAGCTCATCTCGTCGCCATGATACCCAGAGAAGCACCTCACAGAAGGGATGTCCAGATGTGAAATCCTTTCAGACCCCATACTGTGAACTGTCCTCTTGTTCTGGTGACATCTGTGTTGGATAGTTCTGTGCCAGAGGTAAAACACAGGAAAACAGAAAAAGGCAGGTCCGTATTTACACAAGCAGGTGCTGTGATGGAGCCCTGGGAAACTGACCCCAAGTTTCTGTTGGGAACAGTGACACTGAAGACACACTTAATCTCTGGACAGGATTAAAAAGGGAGGGCGACAAGGTGCAGTGGTGCTAGACGCCAGGAGAGGGAGTCTGAACCCAGGAGAAGGGAAGGAAGCTGGGAAAAATCCTCCTCACCTGCTTCCTTGGTGGGGGGATGGATGGGACACATGGTGGAGGCAGCAGAAAGGCCAGAGTCAGGTCATCCCCCCGGGGAAGGAGCGTACCTGTGTGCAACCTTCCACCCTTACCTAACAGCCAGGTTGGCAGCCTCTCACCTAGAACCAGAAACAGTTGATTGTCAGTGGCCTCATCAGCCACACAACAGTAAGTGGGTTTTACACTTGGGCTATTAATTACTGTGACCCTTTTGCTTGTTAACATCAGATGGGCTGTGTTGAAGTGCATGCATATCTACTGAAATTTTAAATCTATAAATAGTTGTTATATGTATCTATATATATATACACACGTGATTAATTGCACCAGTGACTAAATAAACCTATTTTTATCCAATCCTGTGATTCAACAGACATGCACCCTCAGTTTCCTGCTGACATTCACAGCTGTAATCAAAATGACAGCAACTCTTTGCCCACCTTTATTAAGGATAAATGGTGCAGGTTGTGGATGCATGTAATTTCTTCACTACATTTCTTTAATTCTGTGTATTGTAGCTGTGAAATAATGCCTAAACCATTCATGAATCGAAAATAGTATACACAGTGTGGTAACTTTTGGAAAATCAGACCAAGACCAAGGAACAGCAATTTGTTCATCTCTTTCATATTTGTCTTAAACCCAAGTGGTCTCAATGGGGGCATTTTTAAGTGTTCAAAGTAAGTTCAAGCCAGAGCCTGCTTTTCAAAATTCTAATTTGGTTTTCAAAACAGGTATCATCCTTGTACCAAATTTATTTCAAGACTTGAAATGTTCATGCACTGATCTCTGGAACCACTTTATCTTCTTTAGTTACCCTGCCATTCTCCTTCCTGAACTCTCAGTGATAGTATCTTTTTCCTGATATCAACATGTGGTCCTTTTGAAGCTATAAGCAGCTTAAAAATCAGTTTTACTGGTGCTTGTGTGAGGTTTGAAGAGCAAAAACAGTCTGAGACCAGTCTGAGAAATACCTACAACTGGTTTCTAATCATCTTTATCTTGTCTTGCCACAGACCCCTCACAAGACAGCCATCACCTGAGTCTGACATGTTTTTTCCTAACAACTGTTGTAACACCACCACAGATAATGAGTTTGACCTCACTTTGGTTGCCCTTGAGATGGTGATGTGGGTTTGTTGTGAGGAGCACTCATCTGCAAGCAGTGGTGGGAGGGAGCTCAGCACAGGGCACCTGCTGGAGGCCTTCTGCTTCTTGGGTAGGCCCCTGTTCCTGAGCAGGCTGGAAGGATCTGTTCTAAACCTGGCTGGAACATTTTAGCAGTGTGTTTAAAACATAAAATCATCCTGCTTCATTTTGGGGGACTATGAGTCATGATATTTAATACCACGTTTCACGTTTATTCTTACTGAATGGCCCCAATCAAAACTAGATTTATCCCCAGCAGATTGGGAAATGAGGCACCAAGATGCAGAACAGCTGACCTTTCAGACATGCCCCCCCCCTTCTAAACACTGATAATCACTCTCAGTTGAAGACTGGATGCACAGAAATGGGTTGTGTTGGTGCTGGCCTTCGCAGAAACCAGGTGAGGTCAGTGTGGGGCACAGGAGCATTTTGTACCCCATTACATTTGATAACTTCACTCATTTCTTCTCTATGGACCTTAAGCTGATGAGGAATGTATTGCAGCTTATAAGCTGGTTGTCAGCCTTGGAGCAACGTCTTGCTGCTGGATTTCCTAAGGTTTCTATGACTTCGTTGGCTTTTTGCTCTTCAGAAAGGATAAATTTTCCCTGTTCCACACCTTCGCCTCACACAGCAGACAAAACTAAATGAAATTCCTGTGTTTTGGTAGCATTTGATGCCCGCTGCAGGGTTATGTTGGGTCACCTTTGAAAAGTAGTGACAGCAAAGTTTCTAGGAGACTGATGTACTTAGGATTTTTCTTTAATGTGATTTTTGTTTAATCTCTGTTTCCTGTCTACCATGGCAAACATGAAAAAAACCCAAACTTGCCATTTGCCCAGAAGGGGCATTCTCAGATGAAAACACGTATTAAATGTTTTGGAATTATGATGAGTTGTGGAGCTGAGGGCAGACAAGTGTGCACATAATGTTTCTATTATTTTGTGCTCTTTAAATTAAAGCTTGATGAGAATCAATATCAGTGTCCTCACCCTCACAGGAAAAAAGACAGTGCTTTACCCAGAAGGGTGAAGGTAGTCAGTGCCTCCAAATGGGAGAAGTTAAGACACAGAGTACGTATGTAAGAAATACCAGACCTAAGGCGATGGCACATTGTGCCCACCCACTCTCTGAACATGGATAAAGATGTGATTTTTCACCTGTGCCACTTTATTGAAAGGATGTAAGAAACTTTCATAGAAAGGCAGGCTAAACTGGCTATAGTTTCCAAAAATGACAGAGAGAAAGTGAGCAAAGTATATCCACAGAAAAAAAAAAAAAAAAGAGATAGTTACATATATATTTCTCCATTAAATTAAACTTCCACATTTTATTTAATTGATTGAGAAATCCTTAAAATTTGCCAGATGTTTAGCTGGTATTTATTCATAACATAATGTAATCGTATCTGGTTCTCTGAATATGTGTATTATAAAAAATTCTGCCAAGTAGATTTGAATCTTCTTCTAATACAAATACTTTACTTCCAGCTGGATACAGAAGTATCTACACATGATAGTATGTTTCACTTGAAAATATATTTTCTAAATACATTTGCTTAGCCTTCTAGAGAAGGAAGAAAAGTAAATCTTAGATTTCTTTCTTTATTATTAATGTTCCAAGGGCTCTGTTAAGTTGGGGGGAAAAACCAAGTGATAAATGTTTCAAACTCACAAAATATGGCATCTTAAAAAGAAGTTATGACAGTTTAAATTAATTAAATGAAAAAAAATAATAGCTGTTTCTGTGGTGGTACACAGGGTAAAAGCTGTGTATCTGTTGAAGGATGAAGTTCAAAGGTGTTTTGCAAAACCAGACCAAAAAAAATCATAAAGCTTTTTGATGATGCACTTTCCAAGTTATCATGCAATACAGTATTTTGAGTGTATTTTGTTATGGATTTGCTTTAGGAGATGCAGTGAATCATACAGTAAACTTTCCGCTTTGTTATACTAAGCATAAGTTTGTCTCCAGAAAGTTTACTATGCAGATTAGGCTGAACTTTGTGTGGCCTGGTGTGACTATTAATATTAATATTTCCTTTTCATATTTTAATTTTTCTACCACAACTTGGAAATTATGGCTATAATGATACACAAGGGTGTTCCCTTTCTTTCTCCTCTTTCTCTCTTGCTCTTCCTTTCCCAAGATCTCTTTTTCTGCTCACACAAAACTAAATTAAAAGATGATATCAGATGGATATCAGCATCTTTCTCAGGGGCTCCCTTCCAATTGCAGATGCTGCCTACCGGGGTAAAGCTGACACTCATGTTTGTACACAGACAGGAATAACACTGTTAAGGAATAACACTGGTTCTAAGATAGGTTGTAATGGGTGGTTCACAGGCAGGTAAAAACAGCTTCTCTGACCCAGTAACCTTCTTATCTAGCAGAAAAAGATGATGGAAGATAAGCTTAGAAAGGCACAGGACATGCTGCCCTTAATATGCAGGTTTTCTTTGTGATTCTGTCAGAGATTTAACATGTGATCCTGGGCAAGCCATTCAGTTTGAGTGCATCTCTTTCTTCATCTGAGAAAGTGAGGATCCTCATGCCTGCCTTACAATACAATGTGAAAGGAACATCGGTGATTCATATCTCAAGCATCATGGGCGAGTCTGTTAGAACTGTGAACTATGGATATTTATTTTTCTCTTAAATCCAGCATTTTATCCATCTCTTGCAGTACAATGCACACAAGCACAACAAGCCAATTATTTCCTAATCTATCCAAGATAGTCATATGCACGTGTAGTACTGCTATCAGTCAACACAAGTGTGTCTATAGAGATCAGCTTCATCGACTGTCTGATTTCATATAATCAGTGATGCATAATATGGATCTCTCCACACCCTTATAAACCAGTTCTGGCCCTCTAAAAACTTCTTAAACATTTAACTCTTCTCACTGTGGACACAGCTAAGAGATGTAAGCAACACCGTAAGAAACACTCTGTACAGGGTAATTTTTGCATGGGACAAACCTCCCAAGCAGTGATATCCTTGCATACTCACAGATATAAATGCACAAAAATGTAGACTATATGTATGGAGAGGGATAAACACAGTCTCTAGTAATGAAGTTCCTCATGTTGCTTATCCAGTAGTTGTTAATGAATAGAGTGTAATACCACAGTATTTCTTTCTCATGTGTTTTTAGGGGCTGAAAGTATTGTGTTTCACTTGCCGACATAATATGGCCCAACTGCTCAATCCTGGGGATAAATAACACACTTCCACATATGTTTCCTCCATAGCAGAGCCACTTAAAGCATTCTCTGACTTTCATGTGAATCACAGAGTCACTGGGGTTGGAAGTGACCTCTGCTCAAAGCAGAAGCAGCAATATGGTCACACCAGGCTACTGAGGGCTTCATCCAGTCAGATCTTGAACATTTCTAAGGGTGGGGACTGTAAAACCACTCTGGGCAGCCTGTGACACTGCTATACTATCCTCATGGGGAAAAGGGTTTTTAGTTCTGTTCAGTTTGAACCTCCCATGTTTCAACTTAACATCACTGCCTTCATCCTCCCACCTGGCACTTCTGTGAAGAGCCTGGCTCCATCTTTTTGAGGATCCCACAGGTTCTCCAGGCTGAACAAGCCCTGGTTCTGCAGCATCTTCTCACAGGGCAAGGGCTCCAGCCCCTGACCATCTCAGTGAATGTCTGCTGAACTCAGTCCTGTTGATCTTGTATTGGGGGCTCCACACTGGACATGTATGTATGTGTGTATGTATGTACATGTGGCCTAAGAGGTGCTGCAGAAATGGAGTCATCAGTTCCCTCAATTTACAAGCTGTGCTTCTAATGGAACTACTCAGGATGCCATTCAAGCAGGGAGCATGGGGTTTATGTGACACTTACTGTCTGCAGTGGTCCTCAGGGCCTCTTCACTGGAGCTACTCCCCTCCTAGTCTGTCCGCAGTTTGCATTGCTGCCAGCCATTCTTCCTTTTCAGGGGCAGGACTATGCTGTTCTTACTGAATTTCACAAGTTTCCTGTTGCCCTGTCCCTCCAGCCTGTCCAGGAACAGCCCTGCCTTGGAGCATATTGGCTGGTCCCCTCAGTTTGGTGTCATCTGCTCATGTGATGAGTGTGCAATGTTGCATCCTCCAGGTGATTGACAAAGACACAAAGGTCCCAGGACAGACCCCTGTGGTGCTCTGCTTCTCACCAGCCTCCAGGAAGAATATATCCCATTAACCACCAACCTCTGGGCCCAACCATCCAACCCTGGCTGTCTCTTTGTGCAGAGCTTATCCTGCTGAAGAATAACATGGACAGAAACAGTTTTGGCTGGATGACATAACTGATCCAGTTTGCTGCAGAGCCGTGATGTCACATGTGCCATGACAATACTGGGGGAGGTGTGGAGGTGTAAATCAATTCAAGGCAGGAAGGGTGGCAATTTCTTAAATCAGTTTAAGTGGCACCAGTTAATGCATGAACTAGTGGTATACACTAAATGTTAAAACTTGAAATCCCTTATACCACACAAAAATGCATATGAAGCTTGCTTATCTGTGGCCTTGTAAAAATTTTCCGCAGCTTCCTAGACAAAATAGTTGTGTATCCAGGGAGAAAATTACATACTTGCAGCAATTAATATTTTAACTAACTGACACCATTGCCAGTTTAGTGCATGCAGTTACAGTAAACAGAGTAGGATTTGCATTTCTCTTGGTCCATGTTGCACTCTGCCTTCATTTCTTAGGTTATTGTCTCTGCTCAAGTGAAATTAGCATGCAAACAGACAAAGTTTGGAGAAGGGTATTAGGTTTTTTAAACAGTTGTCCAGAGTAAAAAAGTAAGTCCACAGCACAATCATGAAATCTGTACAAATTTCCCATATCCTACTTGCAGTGCCTAATGATTACACTTTTTTTATAAGTGCCCAAAAATATGTTCTTCCATACACTACCTCAATAAGAAACAAGAGAAACCAAACCCCCACCACTATTTGTTTTATGAACCAAGTCTAAAAAGTTTTAAA
This sequence comes from Machaerirhynchus nigripectus, assembly GCA_013397975.1. Lineage (NCBI taxonomy): Eukaryota > Metazoa > Chordata > Aves > Passeriformes > Dicruridae > Machaerirhynchus > Machaerirhynchus nigripectus. Next base: position 178,665 of record VZRQ01002125.1, read on the forward strand.
AACTAAGAAATTAAAGTTAAAAAGAGCAAAAGATCTGCCATGCTTTGTGCTTCTAATGAGTATTTACAAGTTACTTTGTGTTTATAAGAAACAATTACTTAGGAGTACATTTCAGCTTTCTTTTAATTCAAGTAAATGTTCCAGAAACTGCATAATAGGTACTTCAGATCTCTTTTCTTTTTTTTTTTTCTGACGTGACTATTGAAGACTGCTAATGTATGCTTTGATAGAGCCAATGAGGATCACAGTTCTAAAAGCAGCATGCAATCCACTTCTCTCTTGTCTAAATGAATTTCAAATAACATTGTAATCATGATGCTCTGAGGATATAAGTGAAGTTTTTTATAATAAAAGGTACTGTTTCTCTCTACAAACTTATCCTAAAGTAAATTATTTTTTTTAAAGAAGTAGCAGGTTTTACAGCACACGCTAAGAATTCCAAGTATTAAGGAGATGAAGGCAGAGGTTACAAAAGAATAGTAGACAGAAGGCAGTGCATGCAGAACTTTCTCCTTAAGCTTTAGCATAGAAATCCCAGTGCCCCATGTGCCTCTACGTGCAACATAAACTCAGAAATTAATATGATGTATTTAAATGGTACATTTGAGCTCACTCTGCTAGTCTATGTGAACTCTCTGAAGAGATCAAGAGAGTGTGCTCAGATCACAAACTCAATACCAGCCCACTTTAATGCCTGACAGCCGTTCTGCTTAAGTCCTATTGAACAGTCTTCTTATCATGTGATAGCACTTCATTGCATTACCCAAACCCTCCATGGTACAGCTGCTTCTGTCCCATGCTAACAAACCAGTTAGGTCACTGGTTGCAACAGCTTCAACCTCACCTCCAAACTGCACTCCATCAGGTCTGAACCTGTTGTTTCTCTCAGCAATGCCTGGGTGCCTCCCAGAGTGGGGGAGGTTGTAATCATGCACCCCCGCCTCCATTGTACCTCTTGCAACTTCTTCTTCTTCTTGCACGTTTGTGAAAGGATAGAGGTGCAAAAGTGCTACAGCAGTGGGAGATGATACTTTCCAGCTCAGAATCATAGCAACACGTTTGCTAACAAATGCAAGTTTGGTGCCTACATGGCTTTTTGCATGCTCTTTCTCAATGCTCTTTTCTATTCCTCATCCCTGCTCTGTAATTCACCAGGTTCTGTTGTTAAATGGTGTGTCCTATTTGTTGTTTTATCAAGAAAATGAATCCAGTTTTCTAGGTTACATGCAAGTCATGTAAGGACAAACATCTTTTGTATCTGTAGATTAGACCCTTTCTTTTCCTTCATTTTTCTATACATTAAGTACTGCTGAGCAGAAGTGTTATAAACTAGTAATTATTATTCATTGGTCTATGTAGAAAAGTGATGGAGGTTCTGTCATAGGAACATGAGGCACTGCACTTGATGAAACTGAAGGTCATGCTAGATCAATAGTTTATTTCTGATAGTGGCCAGTAGGAGAGATACTTAGGGAAATGTGTAGGAAATATTGTTCCTTCCTCTTGATAGGTTCTCCTCTGTTTGCACAACAGGAGCATGGGAATCAGTGATCATAAATTAAAACAAGAGATGTTCTGACTGCGGGTAAGAGGGAACAAGAATTCATCAATCATGGAACAGATTGTCCAGAGAGGCTGTGAACCCTCCCTCCTTGGAGATTACCAAAAGACTTAAATGTCTTGGCTTGTATTCAGCATTGATGCTGCTCTGAGCAGGAGTTTGACTAGGTGACCCAGGTCCCTCATTGATTCTAGAAATCCTGTAGGAGTAATTGTCCCTTTTGTAATCAGAGAGCTATCACATCTCTGAGCAGTTCTCGCCCTGATTGCACGTGTCTAAATCTGTTTTTCATGAAATGAACAGCTGCAGTTTTGTTTATTCTAAAGGCAACAGTGTTTAGACTATAATTTCATAGAATTTTATTCTGTCTGAGGCCTTGATTATTTTTATTCAAACACTGGCTCAAATGTCACCTTTAGATGCATGGACTAGCAGCTGCAGCTATCAAACAGAAATCAGTGACATTTGAAATACACCTTCTGTGGAAATAAGTGTTCTTGATTAAAAAGTTTTAATTATGGCCCCCTGGGGCAATTATTTTTAGTAGTTTTATGAGATGCATCTGCTATAGGTATTTGCCCTGCTTTCTACAATAATGCAACATCCTTTTGTTGATGACATGAACACCCAGTAATTGCATCCTGTTTCTTTCGTTATCCACGTGTCCGTGGACTTTAGTAACAGTAAGAAGTACTTAAGTATTATTAAGTTCATTGCACATTTGAAATAATCTACAAACAGTTTGAGGGATTTTGTTGTTGTTGTTGTTGATGTGATGCTTTGAATTTCTAGAGCAAGCCAGGGAATAACTGCAGAGAGGTGTCTTGGCAATTACAGCTAGGACCAGAAGCCCTACTCCGTGTGAAAAAACATATATGCTCCATCCATGGAGTTCTGGCTAGGCTAAAGCAGAGCACAGTTGATTTGCGTGTAAGCACAGGATGTTGTGAATCTTCATTCCAGGAGAGACCACTTGAAACCAGTTTTGCATTGTGAAGGGAATAATTTAAGGAAAGGATTCTGTTAGTATATTGATTTCAGTCTTCAAGTGAAGACGTGGATTTTTGCCTATTGTATTTGAAAATAATCCATGAAGCTAAAGGTATACAATGGCTGTCAGATCTCAAGGGATACAAGCCCATTGACAATCCAGGTATACATGAATTTTTTTGGTAGAACTTGGCTTGAGATAACTAAACTAAAAGATTTCCTGTCACGTTTGATGAACAGAATGCAAAAATCATTTGTCCTTTACAATGTCCTAGGAGGCAAAGAAGGAATTTCAGAGACTGTCCAGCATGGCTTTGATGAGAAAGTAATTAAAGTCACTGACTGAGCTGTCCACATGTTTGAGTCAGATAACAATGTAATTGACTGTAATGGTCCCTGTGCTGAAGGACAGTAATCAGAAGATAGATGTGGCTGAAATCAAATTTGCTAAGGGAAATTTTATTGGCATTTCTAGCCAGTAGTAATAAGTCAAAAAGTTAATTTTACTTTATGCAAGACTTAAGTAGGCTATGCTGTGCGGATTTTTTAAGAGAAATGAGAACATAGCTCAGTATCTAGATGGTTTTCTCTTTTTTCATGATAATAACCTACTATTCATAGGTTACGGTTAATATTACCACCTCCTTCGTTTTGCAGTGGTAATCACATGTGCATCATGTATACACCTCAACAGCTCTACCAACAGCAACTGACTTTGGAAGTCCTCCTGATGGGCCATCAAGCCTACATCAGACTCATCACATCATATAGTAGTTTTAGGAGCTCATCTCCTCCCTCTCCAGGATGGTTAGAAGCTAATTTTAACTGTAGATAATTTTGTAATTTGCAGGCAAAGAAGTCAGTTTGACATACTCCTCTTAGCCTGATTGAATTAATTTTAAATGCTTTGGCAGCTTTTCACCATGCTGCTGTTAAAAGAATTGCAGATAATGACACAACTTACAGCTGATCTCAATCCTTCCTCTAAAGGAAGAAAATAGAAACCCCCTACAATAACCATAGCCAACCTAATTCTTTGTGCAGCTTTAATTGCTTCTTTCCTCCCCCTAGTTTTTTGTCAGTTTAGGCTCCCATGGTTATTTTGGGAGGTAAAGTAACCAAGCATACATATTCTGATTTTTTAACAGTGCTAGGTTTTCTGGGTGTGCCTAAAAACCACAGACATTTTAAAATTCTTACATTAATTTTAACAAGATTTGATGCTCTTAAGTTACGTTGAAAAGTTCCTTCACTGAACTACATAGATAGTCCATTTTCTTCCCCAATAATATCATTTTAGAGGAGTCAGGTTGACACTGTGTGAGTCCAACTATAAACCATCTGTCCTGTTTTCCTTTATTGCAACTTCATGCAGCTGTCATTCATGACCAACCAGTCTAAGCTGTGCAAAGAACACAATACCTAAGCACCACTACAGTCTTCACTCAAATGGTTCTTGAGTCTCTAACAAACCTGTGAGGGCTGTTGCTTTTTCAGCTTCTGCACCGTCTAAGTAATTGATGACTCTTTTCTCAGTCTTCTAAGCACCTCTAAGCAAGGGCTAGCAGGGCAGGGCAAGACAGCTCCCCACTCTTGCCTTGTATCAGCTGGGAAAAACATCTAGTTTTGCCCCAGAAACTCAATGCATGTTGGAGTATTATGGTCATAGTTCTCTGTCAGTCAGCAGTGTGTCAGTCCCAGGAAAGCTTTTGTCCTTTATGCAGTCAAAAGAGCACCAAGTCACCTTTCTATGAGCCAGGATTCAGCCCTAGATTTCAGGTGCACAATTCTCCTGGTTGCTGAAGTAAGACAGTAATGTCACTTTTAAGAACACCCTGAATTTACATTACTGGCAGCAAGAGCAGCACACTTTTAATTTGTACATTAAGTCAATTAGATTTGAAAGAAACAAACCGTGCCCCGTACTTTTTTTGCAATATTGTTCTTCCAGTACCTTTGCAGCAAAGAACCATTCTTAAGTCATCACTTTTAAAGAAATCCGCAGTCAGCATGTAAATAGGCAGCACGTAATTTAATTTGCGTATAAACTAATCATTTGCACACCTAAGCAGTAGAAAGGCAGACAGATTTTTATGTATCTTAAGTGATGCTGACAACTGCTGGGTTCGTAAATTTGTCATTCAAATTCAGCCTGTAACCTCAAGATAAGTTTCAAAGCAACCTATTCATTCCTGCCCCCTCCTGAAGCTGATCACTCACATTTGTGCTGTTGTAGCTACTTACAGCATTACCCTCAAAACTGGATAACTTAAAGGGTCAAGCTTTTTAAACTCCTGTTTCTCTCAAGGCTTCCTTCATAATACAGATATTTCTGAAGATGAGGTGAAGATCAAGGCATATGGGGGAAACAGAAGACATAGAAGATAAGGACTTTTTAAGCCAGTGTTGCTACTGAGTCAAAAGTATGTAGGATGAGACTGTTACCCATTAAAAACACAAGTTTGGAAAAAAAATATAACTAATTAAAATATAAACCAATTAAAGAAAAAAATCACCCTTGCACTCCATGGTCAATTCTTTGTAGATGACCATATAGATTTTTCAAATCTGTATTTCTGCTTTAAAATTTACTTCAGCAAAATCCTTACACAGGTACTTGGCCTTTGGTATTTGAATGCTTTTATTGAAGCTTATTATAAGTAAAATACACCTCATTTCAAATACTTTCCTAAATGTGGGTACATTTGATTGTTTAAAGTTATACATTCACCTATGCATTCAGCTGAATCTGGGCACTCTTAATTGTCCGTGCTAAGGACTATATAGCTGATAAATATCTTTGAGCACATTTATGGAATAAAAGATCTTATTTTTTCTTGTTCAAATGGCATTTTTCAAAGTAGCCCTTCAGAAATTTTAGCCCTGCCAAAGCAGTCTGTGTACATCTTTAAGATAACAGTGGCCTCTGAAGCCACAGAAGATGTTTCACACAGAGATCCAGACAGTGCAACACATTGCTTCTTTTCAAAGCATTTTTCTATTTAGTATTTTCTCAAAATAGGAAAGTGAAAGTAACTGTTACCTAAAATTCAATTTTTATGTCCAGTGTCTCAAGGAACTTTCACCAATTTAAAGTCACATTCCTGATTAAATGCTTCATCCTCACATCCTCTTCTTGGCACTTTTCCTACCTTTCTGTTTTCTACTGCTAGGACTTTTGGGGCCACACAGATCCCCTTAAAACTGGTGCTGTGCATGAACAAACTGTTCAGATTTTCAACCAGGTCACCTTGCCAAACGACCAACTACAAACCTGCACAGGGGTTGCTGCTGGCACAGGGAGGGCAGGAGTAAAAACAACGGAGTAGGCACCTGGGAGTGCTGTGGATAAGAAGAGAGGTGGGCTGGAAGATCTCACCCCTATTTTCCAGTAGGAGAGACTTGCACTCTCCACACAAATGGCTTGGTTTACTTGGAAAGCTGTTAGTTAAATTAGAGGTTTGCTTGAAGAAGGTCAAATGTAAAAGTATCGTGAGAATATCTGAATGGGCCTGAATGAATGAAACCAAATGCTTGTATCTTAGAAATGGTTTGGCCAACTTTACTGTCATTAGGAAAAACAAAAATAAGGAATTACGTTTTCAGCAACTGCTCTTTACAAGCTCAGGACAGTAACTTCTTTTGTGCTTCTGATATCTAGAGAGGGCAAAGGAGATGCTGAGATAAAGTCAAATCATTGCATGTATTACATTTTTTTCCTCTGGTCTTTTCACATACACACAAAAGAATGGTTTTCAATGTAAAACATAAATAATTTACAGTGTGAGCTATTCGTTAACAAAAAAAAAAATAATCAAGCTTTGAGAGGTAGGCTGTTTAAAGACTAGTCCTAAGTCTGGTCTGGACAGGATTCTGTCTTTATTAGTACTATTGGGTAATGGTTTATTTTCACTGAGCTTAGCGATATAAAATCTGAATCCAAACACTTTTCTGTGTTCCCTTTTTACTTTGTTCCCATTTTGAGTGACCTGAATCAGCTACAGAATAGAGTAATGCAGAGAGTTAAGCATAGTAACTCTAAAATTACCAATTTTCAGTGTAGTCTCGGCCTCTGAATCACTGCAAGACCTCATGCTCATTTCTTAACCTCTGCCCTACCTTGTTTGCACCTGAGAAAAAAATTAAGACAGTAAATTTCCTTATCCAAACCTGCACAGTGCACTCACCTCAGCAGTGACTGAGCAACTGAACATACTTCACAGAGGCTCAGCAAGGATTACTTATTTTGCACAGCAGCTGGAAGATTAAAATGATTTGTTGAGTTGTAAGGCACAGTGTAGGCATCTTGCTCCACATGGTCAGTTCACCAGAACAAAAAGAAAAACAACCTGGAACCTAGCCCTGTTGCCCTTGGCACAGTAGAGTCCTGGTGCTTGCTCTCCTCACTGCATGGACCCACCTCAGCCTCATCTGGCTGCAAGCACCAGTCTCTTCAAAGTTCCTAAACCCAGGAGGTTTTGTAATTCAGCTTTTTCTTCAGCTTTTCCAACCAGTTCAGCCAGGATTCAGGCTGTTAAGGATTGGTCCTTAAACATCTTCCTTGTCGTGTTTTGTACATCTCCGAGGCCAAAAGCAAGGGTTCCATCTGGTCACAGGGAATTGCACTGCAATGCAGCGTCACAGGGACTGTGGGTGAAGTTATCAATGTAATGTGAGCTGTATTTTTAAGCAGTTTCTAAGAGACTCTATTTCCTTCTTTGAAAGGATGCTGCCCTACTTAGCCTGACCACTTTTCATCTTAGATCTATCTGCGCAGCAGCCCCTAATGTTTTTGATAACAGGGTGAGTTTTGCAGTCTGTTTTTGTCTGTCAGCTGAAGTAGCGGCCAACTGAAATGATTGTCCAGCAGCTTCTTCAAATTGAAATATTATTTACTGGTTTGGATACAGAGCAAATGGAGAGGGATTAGAGTCTACTTAAACCATGGTCCTTACAAGCTTCTACATGCAGGCAAACCTCTCTTCGTTGTGTTTGGAGTAGTCAGAATCCACAACAATATCTTTACCCGCTTCATTTTAGAAATTATCTCTTCCTATATTTGCTTTTTATCCAGGGTAACTATGTACTGCTTTTTCTTCTTACATCTGCTTTACATGAAAGGAAGATGATTCCAGCTAATTAAAATGAATATCCTATTTTCATCAAGCACAAAGTCTAAAATCCAGGATGCCTAATTCCTAAGTCACCAATGTTTACAGGACCTAGAATACCTCTGAAGTTGGCTCCTTCATGGCTGTTTAATGTATTTCTCTGTTGGAAGAATAACAGAACTGATGGTTATCTGGGCTATGCTGTGGGGGTTTCTTTTCCTTAGATCGCTCTCTCACTCTGCTTTAGTTTTACTGACAATGAAAATCCATATCCACTAAGTTTAAAAATTCAGATCCGAAGTGTCTCTCTTCCTGTCCACTTTAATTTTTCATCCCATGTTAAATGTGAGCATGCTATTTCTTTTGAAGATCCTTATCTTTGAGAGGCTTTTGTAACCTTGGATATTTGGGAGTATTAATAAGCTCCTCGTTCATTCTTAAAGATGGCATTTAAAGAGTAGTGCAAGACAGGACAGGAAAGGAAATACAAGACCTTTTGATGTAAGAAAGCCACCAGTAACATTTATAATGTTTTACCTGGTAAAAGTAATCATAAAATAAGAATTTCTCAGGCTGTTGAGAGTATCAAGAAATCAAAATTTGAAATATGTTTAGATGTCCACGTGACTGTTACTTTGAAATAAGTGTAAATGACATGGTCTTAGATGAGTAACTTGGCAGAAATTAATTCCTCATTTAAGATTTTATCAGCAACTCTTAATATCTCTAGTGACCATTATGTGGCTGCAAACTCTTGAGTCTGTCTACAAAGAGCCTGGTTGATCAGAGTATTATCAGCACTATCAAAGAAGCTCTTAGAATTGAGTCTGACGTTCCTTTCAAAAATGCACTAGAGAGATTGAATGTTACCTTTGAATGATGTAACTTTCGTTTAGCAATCCAAGCGTTCCATCTGGTGTATGAGTCCTCTTGGCAGCTGCAATGGCAGTGATGAGTCAATCCATGACATGTTTATCTGATCCACGCTCAACAAGGTGCATGTGAACTCTTTCACATCCATGCAGCGCCTAAGTAGTGTGCTGCATAACTGTGTTTACATCAGCAAGGGCTGAGAAAATCAAGGCAGCTTCTTTTGTTACCTTTCCAGAGCAAAGAAAAGGGTTTCTTTTGCAATGGCATTGCCAACCCACAGTGGGCAAAGTATAGAGGAATGAGGGGAAGGAGATCGAGTCAGCTGTCACACAGGAGCTTGGAGAAATTGCTCATCTCTAGGGCCTTATTACTGAGCTCTAGTGCAATACCCGCCTGTAGCAACTTAACGCCTGACACAGCCTTCACGGAGAGCCTTGCTATTAAAGGGGATTTCTGGTGATGGAAGAATGGGTAGATGGAGGCCCCAAGGCTTACACCAGCCGCTCAGTGCATTGCCCCACTATTGCAGTGGCCTGCAAAAAACTGGGCCTGGCTGTGAACACAGGACAGCGTTGTCCTGTCTTCTGTTTCTAGCAAATGAAAAATGGTTTATTGCCACACGTATTAATCAGGTATTCATCAGGCTTATGCACCAAAATCTTGCTGTGTGTCCACTGTGTCCCAAATTACTTCCATAAATCTACTATATTTGTAACTGGGATTTCTAGAGGAGTCTGAAGTCATTTGTTTGAAATTGCACTGAATTACTTCTAACCAAGTAATTTTAGCAAAACCTTTTAATATCTGTGGAGAAATACCATGCTTACATTTCAACTGCTTTTTCTACTAAACTTTCATAAGTTAGGAAAAGTCCTTTTGAACTCCCTATACAGACTCATATTTCAGCTTAATTGAAATACTGGATAAAAGTGAGACCAAATCTTTAGCATTGAGGCATTCACCTAGAATGTCTAAATTTTCATAGCACCTCTAAATTGCTTCTAGATCTGACCTAGTCTGGCCCTACTTAGCTTATAAATTCTTCAGAGGCAAGTATGAGAAAGATCTAATCTCTAGTAGGCTGTAAATAAATCGCTATCAATAAAATTCATTTACAGTTATGATGTCACCTTACACTGGCAAATACAAGCAATATTATTAATATTTATGTTTCATATTTAATTTTAATATGTAAATATTCTTACATAAGGGCCAAAGATCCTGAAAGACTTTGCAGTAAAAGCATATCAGTCTAAAAGCTATTAACTTGTTTTGGTTTAGACTTGGATCAATAATATCCATGTTGTTCATCTCATTAGGAAGTATGTAGTAGTATGTAGGTCATCTTGCAGCTGTGCCTAGTTTTCTACAGTGCTGCCTAGCACATCTGTATTATTTAGCTCAGGTTGTGGTATGCTCTCTTCTTTTTTTTAGCTATAGAGTTTTAGCTATAGAGTATAAACTGAGCTATAGAGCTCAGATTAAATTCTCAAGGTTTTGGCCATCACGGATGTCCTTTTGGCAGTATCAAAATACTTCAGCTACATAACACTTCAGTGATAGATACTATATGAAACTTTACCATTATAAAACACACAGCTTACACATTCTTCAGAAACTATACCCAACATAAGAATATTAACAGGACTTGTGCACAAATCCAACAGAAAACTCTTAGGTAAATTCATTCTAGTTCAGCTCACTGAAAAACAAAATGAGGTTTTAGACGCTAGGGTCTCTCTGTGACCTTACCTCAGATATGCCTGTCAACTAATGAAAGGTGGCTGTTAGTTCAAGAACACTTTTTCCACACCCTGATGGCTGTCTGATAGCCAGGATCTAACTCAAACAGAGCTTTGTGCCTTGGGTTGTGCCACTGTAAACCTTATTGCTTAATTAAGCAACAGTATCAGAGATATGCACATCGCATCAACACTGTATTACTTCTTTTAAATATTTACCTGGTACTCAAAGAATACTTGGGAGTCTTTGAATCAAAGAAACGTCAGAATTAGCAATTCAACAGCTGTTTATGAGAAAAAACGCTAATCACATGCTTACTTACTCTTTGCATTTAACTCTTCTTATCTAAAAAAGCCATTTGGCAGTTAAAATTTGCTAAGACTACAAGACCGTATTAATCCAGACTAGAGAAAAATAATACAATTTTCCACTACAGTATTGTTTTTCCCATTAATATATATTTGATGCTTGTAGATGGGACAACCCTGGAATGAAGATCAGCTTCAATTTCCAGTTAGTATTCCAAATGAATAATGTTTACAATCCAGATACACTATAATGCTTCTCCTACCAAGCCAAATGTTGTATTCTGGGCAACCAGATGCAGAATTTTCCCTGAGATGATGCTTTTTTTATGCAATTTAATTAATTCAGAAAATCCCAAGTTCACTGGCCATGAAGCAGCACTACAAGTTTATGTGTTTATTGAAGTCATATTCTTGGTGAATTATTACAATGGCAATTGGGAACAGTTTTTCTATTGCTGTTGCTTCAGTAGCAGACAGTACGACGTTATCTTGAACATTTCGGCAACTCCTTACTGCCTTTTATTCTTCCTCATAGGCTTGCAGATACATAGTCAGAGAAACTCCCACGTGCATTGGCAGTTCCCCACATCAACAATGGTTTGTTTTGTTGCTCACAAACGGACTTAGAAGGATGGTCCCAGAGGCCATTAGCTGGGTTTTCCTAATTTAGTTATTTTGTAGATAAAATATCTCAGATCTATGTTATCCTCAAAAGATACCAATCAGATTGGAATCTGAATGTGGAAAAGAAGTTGCATGACCTATTCACCCATTCCTGGCAGCAGAAGGGACCAGTTACAAACACTGATTCTTCTAGAGCTGTGAGAAGCTGTGAACTCTTACTGTGAAAGGCAGTGCAGGTCTAATAGGATGGGTGATATGGTCCTTACACTGTTCCTCTTTTGTCCTCTGGCAGGACTTAATCAGTACCTGCTCATAATTGTTCTCCCGTCATGAGGCCTTTTTAGGATGGATTACAAGTACGTGTGGTGTGCTCACAGCTGTGTGGTGTTCTGTAAGAGGCAGGCATAAATCCACCCCGACTGAAAGGTGATAAATGGAGGGAAGCTCACAGAGAAAGCAAGGGATCTTACTGATATAAGCAAAGAGGCATGGCATGATTTGTATCACAGGAGTATATAGTAGCCTTCTTATGCTTTGGATGCCTATAACCAGCTGCATTTTCTCGTGCTTTTAGGTCATTTAAGTACAGTGTCTAATCTCACATTGCCATTGCAGAGTTCAGTCTCTCACTGCACAGCAGGCACAGATACCAAAATAACCCAGGAAGCAAGACTCCTCCATGTTCTCCCTTTCAAGTAACATGCCAAAACAACAGCTGTTATCACTTCTAAGTTGAGTAATTTGGTGCAACCCATTTCTTACTGTTGCAGCTGGTATTGCTGAGGTACTGCAGCTCCATTGGTAGAAGTTTATGCATTTGACAGAATGCTCTTCTGGTAGCTCAGAAACATGCCGTTTCCCCTATTGAAGAAATGTATTTCTTTGTAAGATAAAAATTGATGTGTTGAGCAAGGGGCTGCCATAACCAAGGTGAGCGTAGTAATCTATTCAGATGGCAAACCCTTCAGACTACATACAATGGAGTTGAATTGTTTCCAGTAACACAGATTTTTCCAGGTAGAAGATTCCTTCTTTTTTTTTTTTTCCTAAGTTGCAGACAAGGTTTACTGACATAAGGTGTTTCCTTAGCATTCATTGCTACATGCTGTAACAGTACTGAGTATATATTTTTCTGTATATATTTTCAACTGGTAGTGTATATTACAGTGAACATTGCTCTCACTGCAGAATGTCCCTTGTGCTAAAGTTCTGCAAAAGCCACAAGCTGGCCATCCTTGCCAAGAAAACAGTGACAGATTCAATCCCCATGACATAAACATACACAGCCCCTTTGTTAGCCAGTGAGGAAATTTCCTGTACAACCTGTAAAAATATGTGCCTGGAACTGCTACAGGATAAGAAAAACTTGTTGCATGGACCCTCAAGCTAAAGTATCTGTCACTAATAATTGCCAAAGCTAATTGCAACTGCCAGTTCAAAATCCAATACCGTAACAGCCCTAGGGCCAACATTTTTTAAAAATTGCCAGAATTGCCTAATTGCCAGAATTGAATGTAGAACAATTGTCCAGGTAAACAGCATTTAGGGACTTTGAGGGCAGTAGGTCCTGTACACATCCTGTTGATTTCGCCATCAGTTCAAAATAGTTGCTCTTCTTACAAGGAGACGTCAGTTCTCCATTCTTATTTTCTGGAGAAAACCTGGAAAAGCAATCTAGTAATGAAAGAAGTTCAGGTAAGCAGGTTTAACAGCTTCTTTTTGCTTTCTATGCGAGCCCACTGCAAAGGTACATGTTGAAATTATGTGGGTTTTTTAACTGTTTTCTTAACTCCTTTGATTCTTCCTATAAATGACATCAGCAGGCCTGATGCCTCAAACTTCATTGGTTTATAAACAGAGATACTGACTAATATATTGAAGGCTTCCATTTTATCGTGCTATTTCCTGTGCCTGTAAGAAATACATGCCGATCTTCTGACTTTAATCAACCTGGTTCTCTTCCAGTTTCTTCCCTCTTCAGCAGGATGTCTGACATATTGGTGTGTGCTGTGATAATTGTACAGTCTCAAAAAATGAGACTAAAGTAAGAAAAATCTCACATAAAACTTCTGCTGCTTCTGCCAGAAGCTCAGTTCAGATGAGTTGGAAGGTTACTTGATTTTGTTTGATGCTGGTATTTTATCCTCCAGGATCTCAGTTGAGTTATAGCTAAATTTCCTAATTCCTATAGTTATGAAGTAAATTGAAACAACTCCAGATGAAGAAGGTGATGTGTGCCTGTGTTTGCAGAAATTCTGAATAAATGGCATTGAGCACTGTGAAATATCTTCTTTGTGTCAATGTGTTGTCAGGTTTTTACTGGCACTTATTGAACTGAGACCACTCTATTAACTATTTCACTGTTCTTTACAGTGTATAAAAATGAAGATTGGCAAATAAATAGAAAGTATTGTACAGGCAGACATTTTGGAGTCATCTTTACAGAGTTTACTGAAAATCTGTGCCATTTTCTCCCTCATATTTCTGACTGGAACAGCCTACTGTGCAGCAGGAAAAACCTAACTTTGGCTTTTGTCCACCAGGGATGAGTCAATCATATGGTGCCTGATTCAGCTCTGAGGTTTCTTTGTCTTAGTGGCAGCTCCTCTTTTCTGGAGAACAAAAGTAGATGCATTATTACATTGAAAACATTCAACACATTCAGGTCGTGTTTTCAGCCTTTTCTTAAATCTGAAAGCTCACATGATGTGTATGAAATAAGAACTTGTGAGTGCAATGAGAAGTAACCGGTGGTCTGCGGTTTCATTTAGTACATTGTCTGATGACTAAGAAGGGGATTTAGCAGATGGTACACTAAGAATGCATAAACAGATGTGGTTTTCATATAGGGTATATTTAAGGTGCAAGGATGTTCCTGGTGGTAAATGTTAGACAAGTCCAAAGCAAAGCTGGGAATGGTCATGAAAAAGAAAGAGTGCTTGTCGCAAACCGAGACAGCAGTGAAGGCAATTGAAACAGAATTCACTTTTGGGGAAGGAGGAGAGCACAGCTTTCCTATTTGTGTACCTTTCCCTAGGTGACTGATGTGGGCCATTGCCAGAGGCTTCTTGTATCTTTGCATCTGGCATATGAGATTTCTTGCATCTTTGCCTGAGCCTGTGTGGCAACTCTATATCCTTAGTCTTTCTTCATTGCTGCTTACGTTTTTCTTTTGCTATTTTAATAATAAAAAATAATGACCCATTAACACTGTTCTTTGCAGGTAATCAGGTACTTTAAAAAGATCTGAAAAAACTGGGAATTATCACAAGATGTTTTCTGTGTCTGTTGAATCAGCTTATTAAGTATCAGACCTTTTCTGATACTTCCCTTAACTAAGCAAAAATCCACATATGGGTGGATTGTGGGAACAGAGCAATTCTACCTGGTATGAATAAGGATATATAAACAATGGCCTATAACTTGTCTTTAGTTCACTGGATATTACCAAGGTGGTGGATTTTTGTCTTGGACTACATGTGACTGGTGTAGTTATGCCTTATCTACTGGGTAAGGGGTTTTTGTTCATTTCATTCTTATCCCTTTGTCTCCATGTAACATGCCTTCTGCAATATCAGAGCTGTGCATGTATTTGAAGACTTGTTGATGGGCTTAAGGGAAAAAGCATGATGCTTTCTGTAAAATATTCTTAACCACAGAATTATCTGTTCTTCTTCGCAAGAGAATATAGAGCCCTGTAGAAAAGGAAGGACCTGAGACATGGGAAAATGGATTAATCTTGCAACTTTTCCTGGAGGTCATTACGTTGGTTGGGACAGATGGAGTTTCACAGGAATTAAGGTCCAACTGTCTGTATATCCCCAGCCATTAAATTTTACCTAGATACCTTTTACCAAGGATAAAAACTTGAGTCAGATTGCATTTCTTTCCTAAAAATACCTAACCTGGCTACATAAAGAGAATGAGATGAACTGATGGTTCATCAGTGCCCAAACATTAAAAAAACAAAATGCTTAAATAAGCCATGTTTCTTAAAGGAGCCTCTCAGTTTTTAATTTATAAAATGAGAATATAAACATAATAATACTTTGCAAGGGTGTTCGAAGCTCAGTCATAAATGCTGAGGGAACTTTAAATGAGAGAGTTGTTGGATAATGTAGCTCTATTAGCTGGAAGAGGAGTGCATACCAAACTGAATTTACTGACACTCAGCTCATATTTGCTTAGGAGATTGTCTCAGAACAGATGAGTGTGAGACATGTTTATTTTAAGTCTGCACAAAATTAGACCTTGAAAATCTTTTTGAGAATTTTTGCATGCTTGTCTAGAGTGACTAGGTGCCTTGCCTTTTTAAACTAATACTGTATTTAAAACATATTTATAATAAATGTACTTGCATGCTATCTAATATAAATAATTGATTACTTAGAATAAATATTCATGATCTCAGGCATAAAACTCACTGAGGACTAAGTCAGTTGTGAGCCTGTCCCAGGTCTCAATATCCATACCACTGACCTTCCTACAGTACCCTTCAGATTTTCCATCCTACTATTTTAAACTGTAAATTTTCATCCAAATAAGCAACTGTCTGCTTTCCTGACATACACACAGCTGCTCCGCTTGTGTTGTGTTCAGCCAGTTGATATCCACAAGATGTCAGAGAATATCACAAGTGAGGAGGGTTAAACCTTTCAAAACTGTTTACCTCCATCTGTGACCAGTTTTTGCAGCACTGCAGTATTGTGGCACAACCTCTAAGTATAGCCTTTAGATGTGTTTCTAGGAACACTGGCTTATAAATAAATGCAGTTGACAGTCTGCTGATCACAAGCCTATATTTACCACAGAGAAGCTGACATGATGTCATGAAGGATTTGACAATTAACCTTGAAAATTCCCAAAGTATGTTCGACATCTATTGAAATTTTTCTGAATAAAACCAAGATATTTAAAGTAAGAAATTTATGGCACGAGGTTCCTTTGGATTACAGAATATAATCACAAATTATAAGGGAGCAAAAATAATTTCACCTCCGTCAGAGTCACAGATAGGATTTTTTAATATTTCTGGGCTTGCTATTTGATGTTTCAGCTGAGTAAACATTAGTGAAAAAGTTTGCTATACTGCTG
This sequence comes from Machaerirhynchus nigripectus, assembly GCA_013397975.1. NCBI lineage: Eukaryota > Metazoa > Chordata > Aves > Passeriformes > Dicruridae > Machaerirhynchus > Machaerirhynchus nigripectus. Next base: position 194,969 of record VZRQ01002125.1, read on the forward strand.
CTTCTTCTGAACATTTGTATTAAGTTAATTCAGAAGAAAAGTTGGCCATGTCTACTTTCCCTCCTGGAAGGTCATTCTAGTGGTGCTTTAGCCTTATCTTGGATTTTTCATTGAGTTCTATTGTTTAAGTAGGAGCTTCAGCACAGAAGAAAAGCAAGTTCATGGGTGCATGACTGACTGAAGGAATAAAAAATGATACAGGGGCATCTTAGCTGGATAGAGCCCTGGAAACACTATAGGAAGCTTTTAGCAGTTAGCGGAAGAACACTACCACTGAAAACATAGTTCAAGTCTTGGGGAAACTAATCTTCCCAGACAGGCAGTGAACATGTTCTCAGCAAGGGACTGGGTCAATGTGCCCTCAGGCTGCATTTCCAAAACTGTAACTGAATTGGAACTGGCACTAAGGATTCAACATAGGCGTTTATTTTGAGCTGTAGTAGGAGTCTTATAGCAAATTTAACATCAATGTTATTTTTAGATGTGGAGATCTTGGCCCATAGGACTTCCTCTGAAGTGCTTTAATGTCTAAGTCCCACTGACATCAGGGGGCTTAAGCACATAATTACTGCTGAAGCTTAAGTTACTTTTCAAACTGAAAGCAGGATATTTCACAAATTTCTTATGATGGATTTAATGTGACTCAGATCCTATTGAGTTACGCATTGCCTTTGCGCCTTGTAGTGCCATGGCTCAACAAACAAAAAGTTTTACCCCTAAGGTGAAAAGTTGGCAAGTACAGGCAGCACAAGAGAGAATTAAAAAACAGCTCATTATGTTTCTCAGCAGCACTCTTTTCCTTCTGTGTGCCTTTACTGAAAAGCAGTTCTGGTGAGCCTTATTTTTCCTCACAAAAAGAATCACAGGTGTTTGCTGGTTGCTCACGTTGCATTAAACCTTTGCTCGACTCTCCTTCCTCCCTCCCTCCCCTACGGTCTTCTCTCACAAACATTTAACTTAGGTGGTTTTCTAAGGCTTTGATGCTTTGCAGCTAAAGAAAGAGCCTTGCATTGCCTGGCAGGCTGACCTGTTTCATAAACACAGGCAATTGCTCCCACCACAGAGCAGCCCTTAATTCACAGCCAGGGACTGTAGAAGAGCTTCCTGGTGTTCAGTGATCCCCTGATGCCCTGGAAGACAAGTAGCTGTTCCCTCCTGTGCAAACACTGTGGCCTTGGGCAAGGCGACGTGGCTACAGTCCTCCAAAGCTGATCAGCTGAATCAATAATCCTTTAAAACGGTCGGCAGCAAAGCCAAGTGACAGCCACCTTCAAGCTGCTTTAATTTATACCGGGATAATGTGTTGGCAAACTCCCTCAATCCATCCTCCTACTCTGAAGGCTGAGGACCTACATTTTCTGTGGCAAAAATGCGTGATTATGTAAGCGTCTGTCATCCCATGAAACCAAAACTGAGCAAACTAATTATATTAGCAACTTTTTTAATTAATTGACAATTTAGCCAAGGTATGCGGTGTTTGCCTTTCAAGATGTAAAGGCATCTTGTGCTGTGGATGCCTGCTGCATCAAGCCCACCTGGACTGGCACCCCATTTTTCCTCAGTTCTGTTATCATGCATGACTTATAAAGCCATTTATTATACAAATTGGCTACTTCAATTCCTTTTCCTGGATGGTGTTTGCATTTTTAAAATGCAGTGTGGAGTGTTTGCTCATTAGTCAGTATTCTTTAGCTGTCACTCAAAATGGCTGCATGACTTGATTCCCTGCTGGTTAAAAAAAAATTAACAGAGAAGCTGCCAGTCAAGTTTACCAAATAGTCCCACAAAAGAGAAACTGCAAGCCCAGAATATTCTCCAGTTTCTGTAATTATACACTGAGCAGAGTAATAGAATAATTGACATTCATTAGTTTAAGTGTTCACATTATAAGCTTCTATTTTGAGGACATTATTACCATGCAGTAATAATTCAGTTCAGGTTGGTGATACCTAATACACAATAGTTTTTGTAGAGTTAGGGAATTTTTTTAATATTCTACTTGCAAATATGTCAGTAAAACTGCTGCTTGATTTCTAAAGATGCAAAAGAAGTTTTTAAAGACAAGTGGCAAATCTTGAGTATTTCAGAAAATAACTGATTTAAGCAAATATTCTTATTTAGACAGTGCTGCTATTAAATTGCTATTTAAACAGTAGAGTATATACCCTGTGTATACTCAGAAGTTCCAGATATAGCTGTGCTGGAATGCACCATTGGCCAAAAAGAATAAGTTCAAGTTGCAGTGTTTGATTGAATAATTGTACTGAATGTATTAGATATTTTTAATAGGCCCATAGGGGTTTAGTGAGCCAAATTCCGCTAATGACCCATAGAATTTGTACTCATAAATACCCAGTCCTCAAGTCTCTTTCAGATGAGGAAATCCATTGGAATTTTATGCCTCTGCAAAACTAATCTAAGAAGAATTAGTTCACCTAACAGTTATTGCCAGTGAATTAGCATGAAACCCATTAGAAATTTGTGTGCACAAATGCGAAGTCTTGAACAAACCCATCACCACTGTGATAATCTTGTGAATGGCATCTAAGGTTGGAAAAACTCCAGGCAAACGTCTCTCATTCTCACCCAAAGGCATGCCAGTGTTCGCAGCAGGCATTCTCAGCATGCTTGAAAGATAGTGGTTAAACTGTCTTGGGTGAGCACAGGCGCAAAGCTTCGCCTCCAGTGGTAAGATAAACTAAGTGCTTCCTGATCTAGAATGTAGAAAGCTGCTAAGTTGGTAAGATAGCTTGATTTATATAGCTCTTGAGAAATGGCAGTTGTGATAATTTTGAATTTTAGTTGCTAACCAAGTGCTTGAAAGAATGGAATAAATACCTGTCACTGCCCAGAACATTAAGAAGCCCAATTTGAAAACATTCTCTCCTTCATGCTCTGACCTTTTTTCAAAGCCCAGTTGCTTTTGCTGGATTAAGTGGGACTCAAATGGGTTCCTAAATACACAAATTGTTTATCTTTTTGGTAAACTGATCATTCAGGAAAGAGGTTTCTGAAGATCCAGCTTGATGCTGACGAGCCAACGTCTGCAATGCAGGCACAGATAGTAGCGCTGGCTTATGGGCAGTGGTGCTTGGGTCCACTGACAGGCACAGCGTCGATGCAGGCAGGTAATTCAGTGTCTGAAAGTTTAGCCAAGGAGACTGCTGCAAAGTGGTACTGAGGTGCCATTGAAGCCATGCTCTTTGTGGCTGGGATAATAGACTCTGCTTTAAAACCCCTGGGTTCCTCCTCTTGAAAAGGCTTTGTAGGTTGATATTTCAGGCAAATCATTCAGTTCCTTTTTCTCTGGTTCATGCATCAGGAAAATGGATGTCATAATGACATTCTTCATCAGCTATTTTAAGAATAATGCAATGACTGCAGAGAATACTAAAATATTTTGAGAAAAGGTGTTAGATCTGCAAAGAATTGTTAAATGTCCCATTCATGGGAATAGGCACATCCCGGGAGCTAACATTGCTCCTCTTAAAGAGCTTAGAGGAGTACAATGGAACTATAAGGGGAAGTTTTGTCACCTTTTCAGCATGGATAAAGGAGAGGGAATCTTATACTGGGGACAGAAATACTGTGTTTTACCAACTGAATATTGTCAGACGCCATTTTTTGTACAAACATCACTTGCATTTCCCAGAGGTCTCTGAGATACTCAGTTTATGAACTTTTTGCACTGAGACTAGGCTGTGTTGAGATCATGCCTATGACTTTATCTATTTTAATATTGAATTATGAATTTATGGATCTAGGTACTCTGTGAATAGCATAAATTATTTTAATGCAGACAGAAACACAGTGTGACAGCAAATAATTACAAATATATTCCTGCAGTCTACAGAACTTTACCTGATTACTTGACTATTGTATTTAGAGTTTCCTCACCTCATTATGAGAAAGAGAGGTAATAAAAATGCATAGAGGCACAGGGCAGGGGTTATTCTGACGACATAATTTAGCAAATAGGAGTGCTAGTCAGAACAGAAGAAAGTGAATTGAAACGCCCTAGATAACGAAGGCTGCTTTGGAAAGACTAGGAAACAGTGAATACCCATGCTGACTTGATAGCTGCTCAAAAAGGAGACCTTTGTCCTCAATATGACATCTTGTATTAAAATATGAAGCAAGTAACACAGCTAAAACTTTCTTTAATATTAAGAATATTAGTTTCCTACAAAATTTCTTGCTGTAGCAGGATCTTTTAACAAATTTTTTTTAAAAAAATAACCACAGATGTTTAACAGGACTTTAAAAAACCCTGGCTGTTTAAGGAAAGCAGATGAGCTGGCTTGGGGGGAAAGCCTGAAGAACAACAAATAAGTACAACCTGTGTGTGACTGCACACAGGCTGGAAACCAGAGCAGGGAGTTGCTGGGGCAGGATGCTGCTGCTGAGAGGAGTGAGCATGATAGAGCAGCTGTCTGGTTTTATGGTGGGCCACAACACATTACTGAACCAGAAAGCTCTGATCTTAATGCTCCAGTCATCAAGAGGTTTTATCTAAATGCAGATGCCTGGGCTCCTTGTCCCCGTGCTGGGATGGGTACAGGGGATAGGAGATACCAGATGAGATGGGCATAGGAAGGGAGGAGGAGGGCTGAGTGTTTGGAGCACCTCTACAGAAAACCAATATATGAGCTGGGAAACCTGCAGAAAAGCAAGAAATATAAGAAGCATTGGAAAAAAAGCAGTTTGAAAACCTTGCAGAAAAGGTGACAAAAAGAAGAGGAAAGTGTGTCAGGGAGCATTTGGGAGGGAGGTGATGCTGAATCCTTTTAGGATCAGAAAGAGTAGCAGGAAAATATGTAGAATTGGAATGGACAAGATGTTTAAGCTATGGCTTATGGTGGTTATTTTGTGAGAGGAGAAAGAAGTGCTGAGTATCTCAGAAAGGTAAATTAAATTACACTCTTTCCCCTTGGTAGACATTGCTTTTCAAGAACAGAATAAGGAAGATATCTAAACAACTTTGTATTCATACACTGTTCTAAGCGTAATAAAATCAAAATCTCTCAAGGTTCCCACTTCCCAAATCAGGTTAAGAAATTTTTAAAATTAATAATTTAAGTATGCTAGGTTATTGCAAGAGTGTTGCATTTACTCCTTAGCTAGTATGAATGCCCATAATACATTGCTTCAAAACAGTCAGTAATAGCAATAGAAAAATCTAAAATTAATTATGGTATAACCAGGCCAGAAGTGCTAAGAGTTCAAATTAAATACTAGGAGATCAAAATATAATTTATCTTGGTATACTAGCATTAAAACTTGTAGAGACATAGAGACAATCTATATGCATGCTGAATGGATTTGCAATTCGTGCGAAATATTTCTTCCGACCAGTGCCAGAATGTTTGGGGAAAGGCAGTTCGCATGTGCTCTAGTAAGAACCACAATTATTACAAAAAAAAAAAAAAAGGAATTTGCCTAACCTATTTACTTCATCTCTCTGTGGAAGATCATTTACTCAAATAGATCATGGCACTTTTTTTCCTCTAACTGGGAATCTGAACCCTTTGAAGTGTATTTTCCTATTACCTTTCAAATCTCAAAATGATGGATATTAGTTTGTCATGGTGTTGGTTTCGATTTTTTGTTTGGCAGTGTGTTTATGGCACGGCTCAGAGAGCTTTCTATGAGCTCAGTTTTCAAAAGAATAGCTATGTTTATAACTGACTGAGAGGGACGAGTTATCTAGGTGTAGTAGTAGCAGAGATAAGCTATTTTCTGCAGGCTGAATGAAGAGTCATTGACAGTTGTACATCCAAACAACTACCAAAGCTGAAGGGAAATAGTGTGTCATCACCTTCCCCCAGTCGAGGGCACACACACTGTCCTGTTTCCTCTCCAAATCAGAATTAATAAGGTGAACCAGAGTAAAGGTATCCTGTTAGTCTACTATGTTCACCAGTAGGTTTAGAACTACTGCTTCTGGGCTTTTATCCATTGTTGCTACTACTGCTAATGTTGAGAAAAGACTGGATTTTTGTATCAAATTGTTTACTTAGGTAACCGTTAGAGATTGAATGCTTTATTATTGTTCTCTTTGTTGAAGTGTCCAGTGATGTGAATTGATAACTTCTTGATCATCAGTGTCATAAAAATGCCTCATTAATCTTCTGTCACACTGTATCAAAAAAACAATAAATCAAATAAATATTAGGTATGCAGCTGACTGTCACTTCCCCCTTTGTGTCTGCAGAGAATCTGATTTACAGTCACACTGTTGTAAAACTAATACTCATTTATCTGCACTCTGAGGTAGATGCTCTATAAAATTTAAAACATAATCTAAGTCTTTGAGTTCCATTTGCAGGGCCCTCTTTGTGTTTTAAGTCCAGCTTGAACTATATCATGTTCCAGCCTGGAGGACCCTGTCATCTATGTCTATAGACACAGACACATTACATTTTAACAAATTATTGAAGTAGATGAGTTCAAGAAAAGGAGAGTGCCTATTAAAATCGTTCTTCAAGCAGCAAAAATAATGAAGCCTCATTTCCTGCCTTAACCATTGCCCTGAAAGTATATCTTTTTTTTTCTCAGATCCCCTGGGTTGTCACACGGTACTGTTCACTCCCTACCTTATTCCAAGTTCTCTCTCATGGCTTTGGGTTTGGATGGCTAAGAGGCAGTATCTGCTGGGATTAGCTCAAAGTTACGTCTATGTGAATTGGCCAGCTGCCAGTGACATATTTATTCACTTGCTAATTGGTCCCTAGCTGTTGCAATAAAAATGCCTGAAGGCATAAAAATGCCTAAAATTCAGGCATAAAAATGAAGTGCCTGATGTCCGCTATACTTTAAGTGGGAACATTTGTTTGGGCCATTCTCTAGCTGCCATCTTCCCTGAACTTCACAGAACTTAGTATCTTTGAGACACCTGTTTCTGTGTCAAATTCTGTTGAAGTCAGTTGGTCATTCTTAACAATTGCCATGGAGCAGACTGATGTGCAGATGCATAAAGAAACAAATCTGAAAATTTTAAAGGAAAGTGTGCACAGAAATAAAAACTAATATATATTATCCTGACTTTAAATCAGCATAAAATATTAGGAATGTCAACTGTGTACTCAGGTAACAAAGAATTAGAAGTGAGATTATAGAATTCTGAAAACCTTTTTTTTAATTAGATATTTGTTACCCAAGCCTGTTTTCATTCACTGACAAGCTCAAAAGTTAGAATGATGACAGCAACTATAATGAATAATGTATAATTTTTTTTTTTAGTTCACGTGACTTAAAATCACATGAGATCTTGAAGCAGGAAGGAGAAGAGCTCATATAAAGTGTACTAAAATCTGTCATCTAGATGGATATGAAAATTAGGAAAGAATGAGTGAAGGAGTGCTCAGGTGCGCGTACTAAATGCCTGTCCTTGCTCTCATCTAGTCTGATAGCCTTATGGATGATGACAAGTTTTATTTGCCAGCTGGGTTTCCAGTGACTGGCTTTGCACAGAGATGTGAGGGTAGTTGATAGTGCTGAGGAGAGCTACCATCACAGGCCAATCTGAGTGAGTGGTCAAAGTTACCACAACCAACTAATTATGGTTTAATACAGGGAAATGTATTGGACAATCAGAAACACAGACTACGCTAATAGGATGGGAAACTTTCTGTCTTAAAAATTCAGAAGATGGCATTGCAGTCAGGAGAGAGGTTTTTTGTGAGGTCTTGGTGTCGGGTTGAGGCTTTGAACCCTGTATTGATCCATGGATGAAGAGGAGAAAAAAATATACAGTAGACACATTAAAAAGATCAAAACACTTTGAACACCACCAATAAGACCACTGTGCCCTGTTCTGTGAAACACTTCCTGGAGGATGGAGCTACTGAAGGAAATTCAAAGGACAGGAAAAAAATGGTCCCAGAGGCCATCCATCAACCATTGGAATATAAGTCTTTTAGGAACTCATAAGCCTAGCATATTGGGAAAAGGATGAAGAAGTAATTCAATCACTCTCTCTGGGTACTTATACATTGAAAAAAAAAAGCTTAATGACAGGAGCCAGGGGAACTTTTTCAATCTTCTAGACAAGCAGCAGAAATGGAAATTAGATTCATTTAAACTTGCAACAAGGTGCAAATTTTTGGCACAAGCCACAGATAAATATTGGAAAAGCTTTTCAGAGGAAATCTTGAGTCATTATTTTGCTTGGTATATTCAAATTGTGCCAGTTTATCCATCTGCATGTAGTATACAACTCTAAATATACCATACATACAAAGTGTACGTAACACTTACCTACGTTTATCATGTGTATGTATTTCAACTATATCAGACCTACATAGATATATAGCTGTAGAGCTTCCTTTCTGGTAATAAATAACTTTGCAACTAATGTTGAAGACAAAGATGTAAATATGAGACCTAAAATAATCCAAGCATGGCACGAGCTGGAAGCAGAATTAATCTCCAGAATCCACTGAATATTCTTCAAAACAGTTTGTTAGACTTTGCCTTAATTTGCGTTATCTGCACAGGAGGTGAAAATATGGATTTTCTTTTGAGATGGAGGAGAAGAGGTTAGTGATTGCTTTTCCACTAACAGAAAAATAAGTCTATTTAATTAATTTTTGTGAAAATACATTGGAACTTGTTCAAAGTGAAAGAAACATAGCAAAGAGTTTGATCCAAAGGAAACTTCTTCGTGTACTAACACGAGATAACAGCTCCTGTTTTTCCTTGGCTAAGTGGGATTGCACAAATACTAAATTGATTTCTTTTTCAGAGTGACATTAATCGTGTTTTGTGCCCGAGCACCATATCAGGTATTATCCGCAGCATCTCTTCAGAGCTTAGAGAAGTTTAAAAAACACAAAAAAAGTGCTACAGATACAAAACATTTTTTAGACAAATTGTGTCAAATAAGGTACTAACTTCAGACCAATTTGAATGTGCAAGTGGGGGAAATATCAGTTCCTCAATGAGGGCTGAAATTTATCCCCTTTCAGAAAGCCAATACAAGCCTATGAACCACTGAAAGCCAATCTTAAAATCATGACTTAAGGAGATTTCAGGGCCCCATGCTATCTTTGCATGGAGTCAATATTTTGTTGCCAGTGACCTGGTCCTATGTTATTGATTTGTAATAAAACTTAGCATAAGATATTTGGGATATTTTTCATGCCAAAATCCATCTTGGCTTCTAGTCTTGTCTGTGTTGGATGCTGGCCACAGCTAGTGCAATATCTTTAAAAAAAAACAAAACCAAAAAAAACTATGGTGTATTTGAAATTTTGATTTAGCTCTCCCTTTTCCAAATCCTCAGCAGATATTTCTAGAGCCAGTCTGATACTGCTATTTGTAGTTTAAGATACTCACTATGTCGTCAAAAAAGCACTCAGAAGAGAGAGTTTGAATTTGCCAGATACTATTTCTGATATGCTCCACCATATTGCAGCCAGTATGATCCTTTCAAGCTGTTTTGCTTGTGGGATGCTGGTGGAAAACATATCAGAAAGCTTGGTTAATAGTAAAATACATATCTTTCACCAGCTCGTTTCAGACTTAGGAAAATTGTCTTAAGCTATTTAGTACTGAGGGCTTCTGAGTAAAAAACTGATGTCCTGGAAACCTTTGATTTTTAAAACTCTGAAGGTCCATGAAATATTATGCTTAAGTCATTTGAACCCTACAGAACTTCAGCCAAATCAATGTCTGAAAACCAAAGGCAGATAAATTCAGACAGAAAAAAATGTACATTCTTAAAGTCAAGGCAAGTATCCCTTGGAAGGAGGTTTTCTCCTTTGTTTGAAACTTCTGAATTCTTATTCACTTCTTTGAACACAATTATAGGATTCACTCAGTGTTCATGATGCAATGCTCTGTGGCTTGTATTTTACACTGATTGTTACTGTGCCATCTCACTTTAAATATATTTCTACATCTATGAAACACATGACGGATGCATCACATTTTTTGCATGTTCCACTATAAAAAATTAAGATAGTGAATTTTTTGTGACTACGTTAACCTAAGACAAAAAATGCTGATAGGTACTTCCTTTTTCAGGATTTTTACCTTTCTTTACAGGCATTGAAAAATTGTATTTGTAGTAGCCCTCCAATTCTCCTGGGTATTAGATGCATTCTGCTCCCACATCCTCTCATTAAATCTCAGGAAATAATGTGACAGCTTTGATATTCTCAGACATCCATTTCTGAGGCAGCCAGTACGTTGTAGGTCACTGGCAGGTGGCAAGATGCCCTTCAGAGGAAGGAGGGTTTACAGAATTTTGAGGAATATTTCATGTATCCCTGTGCAAGGAAAAGGTCTTTTTCTTGAGTGGTCCTGGAAGGAACAGGTACAACCTGGCCCCTAAATCCATGACCATACAGAGAGCTTGTGCATACAAAAATATATTGACATGAAGTGATTACATGGGATGGGTTGACCTTGGACAGCAGTCAGACACCCACCAAGCTGCTCCTTTACTCTGCTTCCTCAATGGGACAGGGTGAGAAAAGAGGAAAAAAAAACCTTGTGAGCTGGCGTAAAGGCAGGGAGATACTTTACCAGTTACCACTACAGGCAAAAAAACCTCATCTTGTGGAAAATTAATTTAATTTATTGCCAGTGAAAGCAGATGTGGATAGTGAGAAACGCATACAAATCAAAGCAAGATTTTCCCCTTATCCCCTTTTTGCCAAATCAACTTCACTCTTTCCTCCCTGACCCTTCTGCCTTCCCATTCCATGTGGCACAGAGTGATGGGGAATTGCAATCAGTCCGTACCAGTTTTTCTCTCCTGCTTCTTTCTCCTCACGCTTTTCCTCTGCTTCAGCATGGGATCCCTCCTACAAGGCATAGTTCCTTCAAGAAAAAACTGCTGAAGTGCAGGGTCTTCACAGGCCACAGTTTCCTTCCAGAAATATCCACGGGCTGCGGGGTGTAAACAGTCTCCATCATGGTCCTTCACAGGCAGTGGGAAATTACCTGCCCCACCATGAATCTCTCACAGAGTTGCCTGGACAACCTCATCCCCTTCCTTCTTTTCTCACCATAGCACTTACACTGCTGTTCTCTCATCCTTATTTCCCCCCCTCCTCTGCCTATTTGACATTTTTAAACGCCCTTTCTTAAATATGTTTTCCAGAGACACCAACACATTGGCTGATGGGCTCAGCTGTGTCCTGTGGTGCCTCACATTGGAGCTGGCTGGAATCTGGCTGGAAACATTTGTGTCCAGCATGGGACAGGCTCTGACCTCTCCTCATGGAGGCCACCCGATGTGTCCCCCTGCCGACACCTGGGCACCTGACAGCCAATTAGAAAACAGTTAGAAAACAATTAGAAAACAGGTTCATGGGAGAATTGATTAGGAAACCAATACTGTCTGTAGCAGCACCATGCTTTCACTTCAACAGATTTATTTCCAAATTTTGTACCATTTCACTTCTAATTTTGAATTGTTGCTCTGAGAGTATTTAGTCCAAAATTTTACTTTCTTGCCCTTTTTTGATGTGTGGGTTCAGTCCACACCTGCAGCAGCACCAAGCCAGCCACTGAGATCTGTCAGGCCCCTGCCCTGTGAGATGAGAAGGATGGCATACAGACCGTGGGGCAGATGACACAGTGACTTTGCAAAAGAAACAAATCCTAATATTAATCTTCTCAATATTCGTGCTTATGCACTCTCATAGACTAAGTAAGATGTATTTACTTTTTTAAAATTGTGTCTTCTTTAATAGAAGACCTAAATAATCTAAATGGCATTTGCTGTGTACATCTTTGGGGTTTTTTTTTTCACTTTAATATTTTTCCAAAGCATTTCCAATAAAAAAGTTCCAGTTGATCCTGTTAGATGCCATGGAATGAAAATCTGTGTGGCTGGTTACTCCAAATCAGTGAAATACCAGGATAAAATCTGTCAAGAAGATGTGTAAGCAAAAGCATATAAAAGCTCAACAGAAGAGCACCAGTGAGATCACAGAAATGTGGATCAACAGAAAGTTAAGTTCTACCAGGATTTTTTACATGTCTGGTAAACTCCACCTTTTTCTCTTTCTCCTGCTGGGTGGCAGGGAGAAGGGCTGCTGCTGCTGCCACTGGTGCTATGGGAGGTGTCCATGCACAGAGTGCGTTGGGCAGAGCAGTGCAGGTGGAGCTGTCTCCCGTAGATGGTGCCTTATACTTAGCTTAGCATTATGTTGTCATGATGTTTCTTAAAGAGTTATGGCAGGGGGTTGGTTCCGCTTGGTGTTGCTGCGTCCTCCAAATAATCCCTCGATTTCTGAAAGCTACTTGCAGCAAGCTCAAGGCATTGAAAGCCCTGAAATGTAGAAATCATGGAAATGAGCCTGGAATCAGTGGGTATGTTTGTGCTGCACATACTTCACTGGAATAAAAGACACCAAATTACCTAACAGACAAGGAGTCTAGCTGTGAAAGTACAGAATCTAAGTTTAGATTCCTAACAAGCAAAACGATCTCATGCTGTCTTGCCAAGCCTGGCAGCACACAGACTGCATGACACACAGGAGTACCTGGCAGTTGTCACTGCCAGTGAAGGACTGAAATTGATTGGTGGCTAATAAGGACTCCTAAACTGGAAGTCTTAAGTACAGCACACCTTTAGTAGAACAAGAAACTAACAAATATTGGAAAAATGTAATTGAAAAGGAAGATATCACCCAGCATGTGAACTAGTAACTGGCCTTAGCTGGTGTATTCTGGCAGTACAACTTCCATTCAAGTTTCTGAAAGATTCTACAGATAGAGAAGAAGGTAGTGGAGCTTTTGGTGTCTGTGAAGAAAGAGAGACCCCAATTACTTACTGTGGTCTTTTGAAAGACAGGAGAGAGACAACTTTCATGGCTCTTGTGGTCCCTGCATGCCAAGCTGCCTCTCTGTGTTGATTTTATTCATAGTTTCTAATACAAATCCTGAAATATTAACAACAAAAACTGGGTAAAATAGTTAGTTTGGATTTAGGGGCAAGGCAAAGGGAAGCTGTGCTTGATTTTATCTTGAAAAAAAATTATGACCATCATCCATGTATTTAAAACTATGACCAGGATTGCTGCTCAGCAGAAGCTTCTCAACACTGTCTAACAGTTATATTTGCTAAGCTGGATATGACCTTGAGTACAGAAAGAGATAAATTATTATGCAGGTGCCCTGTACACACCCTAAGAAACTGCTAAAGATACATACAATAAGCCAAACTTTTGCCAGTTAACCTTGATCATCTACATAGAGTCCAAACCACTGCTGGTAAAATATTAGGAGTAGGTAAAATGAATAAGGCTGAAAGTAACACAATATATAGAATGTTTATAGACCTTCAGGGCAATGGTAAGTTGTTGTGGAGAGCCAAATTAAAGAAGCAGCTGGAAATTTTCTCACCAGAAGTGTCTGTTGAAAGCAGCTGAGAGGAACAATGGGAGAAATTATTCCTATATATGCTAGCATGCTCTATGAGTATTCTGTGGCACATAGGAGAAGTAATATCAGGCATAATTCTGACTTACATTTCAACAAGGAAGTGTTCCTGTCAGGCGTTATGCTGTATTAATCCGCCTCGGTATGCAGTGAGAGAAAGTTAAGCTGAATGTTGGCAGGCTGATGAAACCATCTATGTTGCCTTGAAAATCCCTAGCTATGAATGAAGCCTGTGGCAAAAACTGGAAATGTGAACTACTGGAGACTCATCCTCAGCCACTGATACTCCCATGTTTGTGGGTAGCAAACAATCTGAGTGTACAACCACAGGAGTGGAACATTTCAGTTGGGTGCCAGTTCAACCTAGACACAATCAGATATAGTGGGACTCAAGAAAGAAAGGAAAAATCCTTTTCTGACCTCAGGAAGCTTATTTCAGTTGAACAGAAAACCTTTGATCTTGATTTAGCATAGCTAATATATGATAAACTTGCTGACATGGGAAAGTAATAGGATTATTTTGGCAACATGTTTATGGGGAAATAACCCAGGTGAAGGCAAGAGTTTATATTACCTTTTGAAAATAGGAATGCATGAAAAAAAGGTAAGATTCATCTTTAGGTTTCATCTCACAGTATTGGTCAGGGAATGAGACCCATGAGCATGAAACACATACTGACAACCTGGACACATGGTCCTTGATATGACCAAAAGCTGCCCTTAAAGCGTTCAAAGCCTCCTGTGTATTAAAACACATCTGGAAGCACAGTATGTACACCATGACATACACTGCCATCATACACTGTGTTTGGAACAAAGAGTTAGTGCAGAAACCCACAGGCTATTGTCAAGCTGCCTGCAAGGCTGCCTCCATGTGAATCTTTAGCTTGTGCCTATACTTGCAGAGCAGTGTGGCAAAAGCTGTGTAAATATAGCAAGACATTTTCTGAAGCTGGAGGGATGCAATCATGATATGCTGTTTCCTAAAGGACTAAGATATGAATATTAGAGATCCTTGGCTTTGGTTCAGAGAAGCACCTGGAAGCTTGGATGCATGTAAAGTCACTCCTCCAGCTGAGTAGGAAACTCACAAAATAGGCTTTCTTAAAATAATGTTTCAAAGTCTCACATCCCAGGCAATGTTGTCACACCTAGATGTCCTGCTGCATTTGGTGTTTCTGCTTTTAGATGAATTTACTCCTGGAAGTGGTGAGACAAGTTTAAAAGGAAGCATGAAGCAGAGACAGACACCTTGGCAGGAGTTTGATTTCCGAAATTAAGTTGAATGTCAAGAAGGACTTTCTCAGATTGGATCATTCATTTGTAGGGTTTCCAGCTGACTCGAGCTGCTCTGTCCTTATGTTATATGGGATTTATGGACTGATGTGATTAGAAAAAAGTTATTTATGGGCCTGGATATGCCTTTAATCTTTCAAGTCCATTTTTCTCACAAATGCCATTGAGGAGAATTTAATTGATTCTCATTTAGTTATTTGAGCTTGCTTGCTTCCTTGAAACAATATTACATTTGTGAATGTATTCATCTCTGTATGTATTCTCTTTTCCCTCATATATGTTTGCTTTCACTTGTGAAAGTCATGTTTGCAGGTTTCTTACCTTGTCTTTAATGAGCTGTAGCTCACTGTAGTGTTATGTCTTGTATTTAAAGTATCTGTCCAGAAATGCCACAATCTATAAAATGCAAGCACATATCACATATGGAGAAATTAATAATTTCAGGGAAAGAAACTAAAATTATAATTCAATCAGTGAAATTCTGTACTTTGTTTATGAGACAAAGTCTGATAGACTCTTGCTATCTTAAGAACATCTGAAACTCATCTGTAATTAAAAAGTTGTCTTTCCTTTATACAAATAATATAATTAAGTAACTCAAACCATTCACAGAATAAAAGAGGTTAAATTGTATTTTTCACTCAAAACAGATTATAATTAGTTCCTGGCAGAATGTTGTCCTGATACTTGATAAATGCACTATTGATAAATGCACTTGATAAATGCACCTTGATAAAATGCACTATTTTCTTGCTGTTGTGACTACTGTGGATGGGCTATGCTGCAAAGGCTGAAAGTGGGTATGTACACTCCCACTCTTTGCTGTTTAGAGTATTTCAGGTGTCCACTTTAGAACTGGACAAAAACATCCTTTGCCTGATGCAAATTGTGGTGTTTTTCCTGTGCAAAGCCTGCATTTCTTTCCTCTTCAGGACAGAATTCTAGAGATCAAGTCATATACTGCAGAAAATGTTTAAAGGTTCACTTTCAGAAAAGAAAGAAACAGGAACATGCTTTCATATTTCCCGAGGCCATTTTAGAGAATTCCTGCTTTCCTGCTTTTGTCACAGTCTGTAGTGGATAAGCATATAGTTGGTTGTGTACCTATGCTCTGGGAATGGCTATTTCGTCTTAATTTCCAAGATCAAGACCCTAAATACAAGAGTCTCAAAATACAAGAGAGTCAAATACACCAGAAAGGTGCTGCAGTACCCAAAAATTTTGCAGACTGCAGATGAACAAGTGGGAAAGCTGATTCTTCTTCTTCATGAACAGTGGCTCCACAGATCATGTCCAATCTCTGTTCATTTCTGAGTGGCAAATAAGTCTTCCTGACTTATAGAAGTTAAACTACTTGCATTGCTAAAGTTTTGGTTGATAGTAATAGAAATTTATTTTAGTTCCTGTTATTAAATAGGGATAAAGAGGTTTATATGAACATATACTCAGCAAATACATCTATAGGTTCTAATGATGAATTATCCATTCAGTGCTACAATAATTCACTTTATTTCTAACCATTCCCAGTGAATTATTTATATAGTGACATTTATTAGCAAACTGCCATTTACATCACTTTTACATCATTCTTCTCATTATTAATTTACTTTCAATAATTCTTTAGTGCTTGCTCTCGTCAATAAAGAAAAATGGCTGGAGCCCATGAAGCATTTAACTTTCTCTTAGTTCTGTATCCCTAACACCACTGCCAATAGTCAAGAGCAGATACATAATCTATTAACTGGCAGTTCTTCCCTTTTGTGCCTTCCCTTGTCTCCTTTTCTCTCCTGTATGCCAGCATCCCTGAGTTTGTTCTGTAAAAGCAGAGGATGATTCCCTATTAATGACTATTTAAATAACAGAATTACATAGCTATTGTACTTGCTTCTTGATGTCCCAGACAATGACTATGAATTAATTAACATTAGAACAGTGGAAATTCCTATGAATTTAACATTATATTCCATGTGCATTGTTGAATGAATTTACACCTCCTAATGCAAAACTGATGATATCTCTACAAACCTCTGAGGGAGTGTGTGAGGTCATTAAAGTTAGATTTGCAAAGAAAATACATGGACTTCTCACTCACAGTATTTTTCCCTGTGCTGATAATGCTGTTCTTGAGTTCTTGTTCAGAGTGGCTTGTTTGTATTGAAAGGTTCTTTATCCTATTCATTTACCTTTCCCAACTTTTCATTTCATGAGGGAAGTGAACTGTGTTTTTTCAATACTTAAAACATTCCTACAGGAAAACAAGAACTTACATTTCCAGCTCCCAGGGTTGTCATCAGAGATAATGGATACAGAAAGGCAGCCCAGTGTGAAAAAGCAAATACACATGTCAGAAATGAAAGCACCAATTTATACCATGTCTCTTTCCTGTCTTCATTGCCGATGGCTTATTTTCTCCATGAAGGAAGATTCCAGAAGTAACGCTGGTGTTTTCTCAAGCAGGCATCTGCATGGGAAGAAAAGCTACAAAGTTTTATTAAAAATTCTCCCTGGAATCCTAAGTTTGCTCTATACTTCTGCTGACTGTTTTTTATTATTTTTATTTTTAAAGCAAAGGGGTTTAAAATTCATGGATTCGTGGGACCTCACAACATCATTAGCACCCTGCCAGAGAGGGAGAAACATTGGCAAACAGTCCCTCCTGAAAGCAGTGAATCTCTCTGTACTACTTACTGAGTAAAATCTTAGTGTGTTAAGCCAAGTGAATTGTTTAAATAGATTTTATTTCCATAACTTACACTTTTTCTCTTTTAAAATAAACTCTTTTTGTTGTTTTTTCAAAGTAAATAGCAACATGTATTTAGGCTTAAATTTACCATTCTCTATTAATAAAATTTCTTAAAATTTATAACACTTAATATATTCTTGATTGTTAAGTTCTAAAGAAAGCTGTTTAATAGGGAAGAAAAATACTGACTATGCATCCAGAACCAAAGGTTGTTGAAATTATTAAACAGCTTTTAACAGCAGACAAAAGAAATGTTTTCTTCATGTCAGTTTGATTTACTTCAATAACTAGTTCAAAGTTAAGGAACTGCTTAGAAATAGAACAAGCTGAAGCATCATTATCTTTAAATGGTCCATGAATAAATTCTTAATCTGGGATGCTGAGACTTATGAATTCATTCATTAGCTGAATGTAAAATTAGCTTTGGTAATAAACCAGTTTTACGTATAAAATGTTTGATACACTTTTACTCTGTATACAACACTTATTGCAATTTTATTTAAATAATAAATACACTTGAAAGGCAAGAATTTTGCATTTCAATTGCAATTCCCATTTCCATCCAAAGCAGCTTGATACGAGTCGTAAGTAAATAAAAATTAATCTTCTAGTAAAGGAGAATCATCATTCTTTTCTAACAGAATGCTATGTAAGTATTAAGCATTTGAATAATTATGCTGAACTATACCATTTTTGAAATGGGAATGTAAGGTGTTTTTCTGGAACTGTGTGGAAGCAACAGATTAGTTTAAAAGTCAGATTGAGTTTCAAAGCAACTTTTTTTTTCCTAAATTTGCCTATCGACAAGAATCAAACTCCCTTGAGGAGAAAAGAGTAATACAAATCCAAAATAAGTACAGAAAGGTCTATTTTTTAAAAGATGGTTTTACAGTTTTTGTATTTTCACAAAACTAATGCTTCAAATCTTATGAGAAATAATTTCATATTGAATGCTTTAAATATTTGTCAGGTTTTACTAAAATATTGTAATTTAGGGCCTTGTAAATAGGCAATTCTCTGATATATATAAGGGATAGAATGGCTATATAAATTAAAATATATAGCCCCCTATTTTAGGAGCATCTTTACTCACAATTTTAATTCAGTAAAAAATTCCAACATTTCTAAAATAAATGTAATTTCCAGCTGGAAGAAAATAAGCTCTGACATTTTCTATGTATTAAAATTATGTTTAAAATGGTGAAAATATCAAAATGGGCATTTTTTTCCCTCAGCAAGAGTAAGGCAGTCAGTTTAAATTCTGATGTAACAAGAGTAATATAAATTTAGTTTTAACATGTAAATTTATGCTCATATTGTTATTCATTTAGTTTATATGTAGATGATGCTGGCATTTTAATTAGAATGACTTGGTTGCTTTATATTAGGCTTCTTTAATGACTTCTGAAAATCAGAAAATTAATGTTCTTTCTTGAAAATAATGACTGCAGTAGGTGCCCTTAAATCTCACAGCTGACAGAGACCCCTATTCCCAACTTGCTCAAAGTTGTGAATTAATTAATTTGTTTCAAATATGTAATTGCTAGAGAAGAGGTTCAGAGTGTGTTTTGATAGCCCCTCTTGTTTGTGTGTATCCAGCATCGTAAGGGCAATGAAATCTCAGCAGCAGAGATCCATTTCTCTGAGCTAAAGGAGAAGGAAGAGGTTTTATTGCGCCAGTGGTGGAGAACACATTTAAAGCAGCAAGGATCTCAATGTTTTCAGCCAAGTGCTGACATACTAATTATGCCTTAACTGCATCTCCTGTTTCCTCCTAGGTCTTACTGCTGCAGCATCCCTTGTATCCCTGGCTTGGGCTTTGGCTTCCTACCAAAAGGCCCTCCGTGACTCCCGCGATGACAAGAAACCCATCAGTTATATGGCTGTTATAATCCAGTTTTGCTGGCATTTCTTCACGATTGCAGCAAGGGTCATTACTTTTGCTCTGTTTGCCTCAGTTTTCCAGCTGTACTTTGGGATCTTCATCGTGCTGCACTGGTGCATCATGACCTTCTGGATCGTTCACTGCGAGACGGAGTTTTGCATCACTAAATGGGAGGAGATAGTTTTCGACATGGTTGTTGGGATAATCTATATCTTCAGCTGGTTCAATGTCAAGGAAGGAAGGACACGCTGTAGGCTTTTCATTTACTATTTTGTCATCCTTTTAGAAAACACCGCCTTGAGTGTTCTCTGGTATCTGTACAAGGCCCCTCCAATCTCTGATGCATTTGCCATACCAGCACTGTGTGTAGTGTTCAGCAGCTTTTTAACAGGCATTGTTTTTATGCTAATGTACTATGCCTTCTTTCACCCCAATGGACCAAGGTTTGGGCAGTCACCAAGCTGTGCTTGTGAGGACCCTGCCGCTGCCTTCACCCTTCCCCCAGAAGTGGCCACAAGCACACTACGCTCCATCTCCAACAACCGGAGTGTCACGAGCGAGCGGGATCAAAAGTTTGCCGAGAGGGATGGGTGTGTGCCTGTGTTCCAGGTGAGACCCACTGCACCATCCACACCTTCTTCCCGGCCACCAAGGATTGAGGAGTCTGTCATTAAAATCGATCTGTTCAGGAACAGGTACCCAGCATGGGAGAGACACGTGTTGGACAGGAGCCTGAGGAAGGCAATCTTAGCATTTGAATGTTCCCCTGCTCCTCCACGGCTACAGTATAAAGATGATGCCCTTATCCAGGAGCGCTTGGAATATGAAACCACACTGTAAACAAAGCAAATACACAGCTTGAAGAAGCTCCAACATTACAGTCCAAATTAAGGGTTGACAGTAGGGCTGTAGGAATGACTAAACTGCGTACTACAAGTAGAGCAGCAAGCTATAGTGTTCTTAGTCTGGCTATCATCATGATTATCATTTGATCCACTGTGTGCAGTCTGTCTGCAGGACACTGATAACAGCAGCATCGTCTGAAAGCCTCAAAAAACCCCAAACCCTGACCCACACATACAAATCAGTCACATCAGCTGGGGGAACTGACCCACCACTCCTTACTGCTATGAAACTCTGACTGCACAGTACTTACAATCAAACCAATAAAAAGGCTCTGGCCAGAGCTTTCAACTTCAGCCAGTAGTGCATTTTATTTTAGAAATAAATTATTGATATTCCCATAATCAATGGCAAAAACAAAAAAAAAAATCCACACTTTTTCAAAAAATAACAAAGCTGTAGCACACAGTGTTGCTCTTAGGAAAAGTGTTTTCTGGGGGGAAAAACAGGAGCTTAGTAGTCTTCAACACTCCTATAAATCAACCATTCAGGTTAGAATAGATTTGCAAAATAGTTCTTAACTAAAAGGAAACATCATCATGTTTATAAGGCTGTCAATGGAAAATAACCTCAATTCTGATTAATTAGGTCATTAAAATTAATACTACCAGAACTGTTTGTTTTATGTGGAATTTCAAAGTCTGTTTTAAATGCAATTTAACTCCTTGATGTTATTTTTAACAGAAACTCTATGCAGCTCCCTTCTGGTTTTGAGGAAAAATAAGGAGCTCTAGCACGTAGTGATATTCATTAAATGATAATCATGATTCAGTGTTCAATTTGCAAAAAAAAAAAAAAAA
>VZRQ01002125.1:216030-255762 GCA_013397975.1 Machaerirhynchus nigripectus
AAAAGGTAAAAGGTAAAAAGGAAGTATAGATTTCATATTCTAAATTTTTTGGAGGACCCCATTCAGATATTTCAGAAGAAACTACAAGGAGCTGAACACACTGAAATTTCTCTGTTTCAGGACTGAGAATGCATGATTCAGTGTGTGAATGTATGCAGGTGTGACAAGAGACTGTGACATGCCATACCCTTCTAGTGCCAAACATTGTATAACTGCAAGGTTGATATTGCCTGAGGGACACAACAAGTGGCACAAGTCCTACCAGAAAAAGAAGCAGGAAAGACCAACCAAGCTCTCAATGTGCAGAGACAGCTCTGATTTTTCCCACCCAAGGTGAAAGTGATGTGTTTTAAAGGCTTTCAGCCACCTCTTAGTAAGTATATCCACTGAAGTATAATATAAACAAGTTATGTGGAAGAGCCTCTTCTGCCTGTTCAAGACTGGTGTCCAGACGTGTCTAAAAATTACGTTGATTCTCTTGTAATAGAGTGCTTTTGCTGCAAGCTTTCGGGTTTTAAATACCTCCCTAAATCTAGTTAATGGTATTATCCTTTATGTTAAAAGTATCCCCTGATGGTGCTTTCAGATGCATTAAAGGTGCAAGTCAAAATTTGATAGTATTTTTTTTAAAGCTGGTGCAGAGTGAAAAACTCATGGATTATTTCAATATTTTTGTAAAGTAAAATATGGTATAAAAGGTTACTTTTTATAAACCTCAAATCTTTTAATACATTTCATTCGCTTTATAGCTTAGATTTTAAGAATTGGTCCATGAATTTTATCAAATGGCTTTTGCAGGTTGACATAAACCTGGTTTTCACACATTATGGATTTGTTTTGCAGTGTAATGCCATATGAAAGCCTACATGGGTACTTTTAGAATACTCTATAAACTGTGGATCCTGCTTCAAATATAAGTGGCTTGTAAAGACACCAAGTGATTCCATGAGAAACAATTTGCTATAACTACATGCATCCATTTTAGGAGAGTGAAGCAGAACCGAAGAGTTACTGTTGTAAATGGCAATGTCAGGAAGGAGGAGACCTGATAATTGGTATTGTAATCTTCACTGTCAGATACATCCGGTGTAGTCACTGCTGTGTATGCTGCTGGGTTAATTTCTGTCTTTCCTATTAAGAATATTTGTACTATGAAATGGCCAAGGTTACACAGACTATGTTTATTTGTATGTGTTCAAGTAGCCATTTTTAATGTTGACTTTTTTTTATTAGTGAAATGTTCGATACCTGTTGTTCTTTGCTGGGGTGAGTTCCTCAAAACAAAAATCTGTGGAAGTGCAGAAATCTGCAAGGCAGAGGGAACTTTACACAGATCAGAAAACACCTATGCTTCAGGGGTTTCTTAGGTATTTTCAAATTAAGCAATGGCCAACTGCCTCTATAAAAATTTTTTTAAATAAAACAATTCTTTGATAGTCCAAACCTGAAGCTTTTTACAAAGTGATTACCCTTTTCTTCATGGAGATATAGCTGTTTATTCAAAGAAAAGCACTCATGCTCTCTCAGAAAATATACCACTGCAAGAACTGCTAAAAAAAGATTTTGGGAGCAAGTCCTTTGTCCTGTCATATTCAATAGACCCTTCACTCCAGAATCAAATTCTAGTTCACACAAGGGAATTGCTGCTTTTTACTTTACAGACATGGCAAATGTAAGCCCTGTGATCCAAGATGTGAGGGTTTTCTTTTGGAAACAGTTTGATGTGTTTGCTGCTTCTTTAACAACTCGGAAACTGAAGCCTGAGTGAGGCACAGTGGGCAGCCTTCTCAAGCTTCAGTCTCCCACCAGCACCTCCTGGGGAGAGGGGCAGCATTGCTGCTGTCAGTGAGGCTCTTCCTCTTCTGATGCCCCTCTCATCCTCTTGCTCTTCCTCAGAGCTGTGAGCCCTTTGGTCAGGCTTACAGAATTGAAGAAATGTTGCTTCATACGGAATTCAAAGGGTTAAGGTCTTCACCAGTGCTTGAATTGCAAGGTTTCTGAAGAAGGGTTGGGATGAGTTTGTTTGATTTGCTCTTGTTTGGTTTTGGAAGGAAGGACACAGAGGTGTTATTTATCCATGTGGTTTTTCATGCCTAGCATTTCTTTTCTTTACTCTCACAGCATTTTTAAAATAATGTTTGAAAAAATGTTTATCTCAAGCAAACTACTGCAGGGTGTGAGTGCAGAGTGACATATGTGTGTGTGTGTGTGTGTGTATATATANAAATATATATATATGCAGCACTACATATATACACCTTGTCCTCAGAATTCAATCTGGCTGTTTGAGGCAGGGGTAGAAGTCATTATAAACTAAGTCAAAATTTGCTCTCCAAAATCTTGCTCTGTTACATTCATACCATCAGCAGCATTACCTGCACTGAGAACAGGGCAGGAACTGAAATCTAAACACTCTGATGACTACATGGACAGTTTCCTAATTTGCATTGCTGTGAAAAGTCACATTAAAAGAATTTTTTATAGAAACTGCCAAGATTAAACACAGTCCATGTTGAAATTCCATTATGGCCTTATGGACAGTTAATAATCAATATGCACTATTCTTTTTGCCACAGTTTTAAAATCAATAAAGTTCTACTGAGACAGCAATAGCAAAAAAAAAAAATTTAAAAAAAAAAGGACTTGTAAAAAAAATGAACTTTTGCTTTTGAAATAATAAAAATATCAGGCCTTTTAAATTTCATATCAGAATATATGAAAATAAAAAATTCATGTTTTCATATTTACATTCTGGTAAAGACAAGCTATCACATTTGTCAGAAGTAAGATGTATGGGAGCATTGTTCTAATGAACCAAACAAACTTACCAGCAGATTTAATGGTAACTTATCTGGTTGAAGACTTGGTCCTAAAATTTTGTGGATTTGTCTGTTGCAGAAAAGACAATTCAACTACTATAACTAATTAAATAAAGAAAAGGTAATGTATGCCCATGTTAATTCAGAAAACATGTAAGAAAATGTAAGAGAAAACTTTTGACTTATTTTAAAAGCTATTTGTTCTGTAATTTTTGTTTAAGAAATTCTTTACAAATATGTGCAATACTTTCTTTCCATGCCTATTTAATAATGGAAAAACTAATTTTCAACTTTTTTTACATAAATTTAAATATGCTTCTTTTGACAGAACAATGTTTCTTTGCTTGGGTTATATGGTCTTGATGGCATATATACAATATTTTCATTGTCAAATCAACAAATTTTCTATTAATTAATGTTTATAAAATTGGAGAAAAATTTCTTTCCAAAATTCAATGCTAGGCCTCATCTGCCTGATTTTGTAAACTTTTAAGCAGAGGAGGTAAATTAAAATATTATTGGAGATTTAAATTTAATATATGGTGAATAGCTATTAAGTCTGTATTAGTTTAAAACACATGATGGTCTTGCCAATACATCATTATCTCCCCAAAAGAGCAATTCATAAGTGGTACTAAAAGTGGAAGTGCTGCTTTATTTGGAAAGGGACTCCCAATCATGCAATATGCTCATTTACTTTTTATTGGTCAGCAAATATCCACAACTAGACTGTTGGGTGTTTTACAACACAAATTAAACAATTTTGAAGTGTTTGTGATTTGATCATATCACTCCCAAGGAGCCTTAAAAGTGGCACTGTACTGAGTTTTAGTTGGCCCTGCCAGTGATTCAGCTTCCAAAGCCACTGCCCTTTCTCCGCTCCCTGCCTGAAGCTGTGCAATCCAGAGCGACTGAGATGCTGTGATTTATTCTGCACCTCCTGCACTGCCTGCACAATGCCAAGGAAAAGACTTCAGCAGACTCCTGGGGTCCTACTGCTGCCTCTCTTACTCCTGTGCATGGTGGGAAGCAGAGTAAATTGCATCTGTGCATCCATCTAAACAAGCCTGTTTAAGTTAGGCCCCTACAAGATGTGTGTGCTGGAAATAACGGCAACACACGTCCACAAATTTGCAAGCCCAACAACGCCATTACTAATTCTGCAGAATAACAATGCAGGACATGGGAAGAATTTGCTAAATACACAATAAGCCATTTAATTTTGCTAATTGTAGCAATTAGACTGGCTCACACGAAGCCCATGCTCTCAGCAGAAAGCCAAATGGAGTAAGTGGCAAACGGCCATTTGTGTATCAGAGACATTAAGTTATTAAATCCTCCCGTGATTGTTTATAGAATTATGTCTTTTCATTATGGCATTGAATCCACTCCTCTTTATTCTGATAAAAGAGATAAAATGCAACATGAGAACAGATTCTTTTAAATATGGGAATAAAAATTTATAGAAAACCACAACAGATTATTGTAGTTCACATGTAGTGATTCTTTAAAACAAATTCTGCCATCATTTTCACTTGGCTTCAAATTGCTGAGTGATCTGCATCTGAGATGATTTCTCACAACTGGTATGAGTAGACTTCATTACAGGAGAGACAAAGATGACATTACAAAGCCTTGTTCATGCAAAGTTAGGGGAACAGTGTCACTGATGAAGAGATAATTTACAAAGCTGTTTTAACACATGAGGGTTCCCCCTGGCACCATTTGTTTGACCTCAGTGGCCTCAGTGCAGGACTTTGGTGAGATTTCTTCACTGGTATGAATATGTCAAATCAGGCTCTGGCCTAGAGTGAGCTACAAGAATTCAGACCACGGTAGTGGAAGTCTTCACCTCCTCACTCCAAACTGAACTCAGCTGGAGATTTGCTTAATGCCAAAAAGGCTGCATGTCTCTTGGCTCAACCTGAAATACGTACCCTAAACTTAGTGCTGGCTCAGCATGAATCAAAGATTGCTTATTCATTCCTTTTTAGTTCAAACATTCAAGAGCATACCCACTTTGACAGAATTGCTGTTTTGTGATCCTTTTAAGAAGACTTTGAAAAAAGTCTCTGAAACCAGTCATTTCCAGTGATTCTTACAAAAGCCAATTCCTGACCAGCACATTCATTGAAAGGAACTTTTTCTAACTGTGTAAGCTCGGCTCCTGTACTTACATTTTGCTCTGGATGCCTAGCATTTCATTCTTACGCAGAGGACATTATATACCCACTAGTAAACCTTGTGCCTCCTCAGAATCCTAGGGCAAAGAGAACAGATATGCAAGATGCAGGGCAAAAAGTCCTTTTCAGCACATTTTTGGGGTGATTTGCACGAGCCAGAGAAGCTTGTGTATAATTACAACAGACCCAAACACATAGTTGCTATATTCATTGATAGAGATTTACAAGAAATTGTGATGTAAGTGACCAACTAATATAAAGATCATCAACTTCTCAACTTCTACCTGCAAGGCAGTGTAAAATAAAATCAGCCAAGAAACCTTAAAGTGTAGTGAAAAATCTCGTTTCAAGGAATGGTTGCGATAAATTTAAAAATGTAACAGATTTGTCCATGTAACTAAATGCTACATTCATAGAAAGAAAGATATGAGTGCTGTGAGTTTTCTCTATCTGTAGGTTTCAGCCTCTTATTTCAGATAACTTTGGAAGCATTTGCTTCTGGCATGCTGCAGCGCTAGGCATGCTAGCAGGTTTTCTACACAAGATCTGTTCTGCTGTAGGAAAGTCCACATCCTTTTAACAAAGCGTTGAGTTTGGGGTAGTTTTTTGCACTGAGATAAACCTCACAAAAGCATTTTTAGCATGAAATAGGTGTGTCCACTCAGCCACCTAGTGTGTAACAGTACTGCAAAACAGAATTTCACAGACTGGTGGTTTCCTCAAGGTAAAAAGGCTGCTAGGTGAATGTCTAGAAGAGCCTGCAGAGCCATAACAGAGTGCTAAGGCAAGGCATAGACTGTGTTTGTGTGCTACAAGTCCGCTCAGGGCAAGGCCTGGTCATAGTCCAGCAGTCTCTTCCCCACCTCATGCACCAAAGAGCCCACAAAAGAGAGGAAAACCATGTGCATGGGCTGGATGAAAGCCCCAACACTTGGGGACCAGGTATCTGGCACATTGCAGCACAGATGCAGAGGTCAGCGCAGGCACATCAGGGGCCTCAGGCTCGTACTGTGCTCCTCCAAACTGCACTAACTAGGAGCTCCTGAACATTTTTAATGCCAGGAAATGCCTAAAATTTGCCTCCTGGACTTGGTCTTCACAACTTGGTCTTCACAACACAAAGTTAGCTCAGCTCCTATCTCCCACCTAAGCCTGCCAGGATCCTCTGAGCAGGTATTCTGCACATCTTACCTGAAGGAATTGGGTCCTCTGTGGTGCTATCAGATGGAGCTTTGCACAGAAATACTCATGAGGGCTTTTCCAGCAGTAAATTGATGGTAAGCAGAGACCAAGTGGAGAGCCAGATGCAGTGATCTCTTCAGCTAGCAATGATTCATATCTCTAGCTACTATCTCTCAGGGGAAGGATATAGGGCTGCACGCTGCTGAGGAGAAGGGCTCCCTGCCTCATATTTTGAACTGGTCTTCCTCTTTGTGGAAAACGTAAATGTGGACATACAAACGTGGTCATGTGCAGTGACGACATACTTCTAGTATTTTGACGTGTTCAGTCCCTTTAGTGCTGAGGACTCTGAAATGGTTGAGCACGTTCAGTGCCATTGCCTACGTCCAGCCAGAGTAATGCCTGCAGTAAACATCCGGGGCAGAAGCAAAACCACTTTGCTCACCTTCCAACCTGACCAAAAGCTGTATGAACATGGTTAGCACTGTGACAAAGCCTGAATCTCTACATGCTGCCTTGAATCAGGTCTATTAATGCACTGTGTGCTACTCTGGCCACGTTCACCTGGTTTTTCTTCGGACCTCAGGCAGACTTTGTATGGACACCAGAGCTACACTTGTAGCTTATCTGTAGTTCCCTGAGCCCAAGTTTCATACACTTTGAGATCCCAGTTCCTTTGCCAAACAAAGATCAGTTTGGGCTGAGCAAAGGGCAAAGAGGCTCTGTGCTATCTGGCAAAGCATGTGGAGCAGACATGGTTTCTCTGGGTGGTACATTTGAACCACCATTGTGTGCAAATTGCCCAGGTTATGGTGAATGCAAAACATTCAGAGTCCACAGCATGCTGTAATGAATACTCTCAGTGAAAGTGTTTGGTTTTATCATAATAAAAATAGTAGGATCTTATCTCACACTTAGGAGCAAATTTACAGTATCAAATGCGTTTATATATATATATACATGTATATATATATATGTGTGTGTGTGTTTGTGTATACACATGACAGTGAGTCCTGAGATTCTATTAGGATTCAATCTTACAATTCATTTAAATCCTAAGCCTAAAACAAAAAATGGATCAGGAACATTGTCATCAAGGATAACCAAGTGATAACTGCAAAAAGAAAAGAATATTATTAGAAAACACATTCTAGTCATTATTGGAAACAGCCTTGCGATTTAGCGTGCCAGCACTTTAACAAAAAATTATGGAGAAAATATGTCTAATGCTATATTTCATATCTAAAATATTTTGGTAAAAGAATAGAGAAGTGATAATTGTGTAAAATATAAAAGGATTTATCACATTTACTTAATCAAGGAAAAAATCAATCATATAGGAAAATGGCAAAGGGATCAATTGAACTTTTGTTCATGTAATGTAATGGTGGTTGTATTTGTTTCAATATCAGTTATCATTGTCAGTAGTTTACAAGGAAATAACATGCAATAATTAGGATGGTTTACTTGCATTTTGACTGAAGAACACTAAGGGGGTTTGATATCCAACACATATGCACTTTCCTGATACAAGCTGTCAGAAGGAAAGATTTGCTCTTGCACAGATTATGCTCTGAAGATAAATTTCAAATGCTTGTATCTGAAAATTATACTCCTGTCAATTTAAATGTACCATGCATATGCAGTAACTATTTCTGAAATTCTAACTACTGATGCTTTTTTCAATATGTTCTGCTTTATTATGTGTCAGTCCCAGACTTCTTCTTAGACAATATTCGACGAGAATTAATTTTAAATTTTAGGAAGCTGAGGAAGAGACTACTAGCCAGTGAAGGCACTTGCTTCTCTGCAGTTCGGGTACATGTCTAGAGTTCCTGACCTGTGCCACCATTCAGCATTAAGGACGATGTTTGAAAAAACTAGTACGTTTCCAAGGAGATCCGATTTATGGCCAGAGATACCTAAAATTGTCATGACTGGGTAAGACAGTGGCAGTAGCTACAGAGGGAAAGTTCAAAAGTAGTCACTAATGGCTTTCAACATCATTCCCTGCTTTTCCCCTTTCGGACACACATGGTCCTTCTGTCAGCCAGCATCCACGTGTGCTGTGGTCACTCCTGGCACCAGCACTGCGGTGTTCACTCTGGCTGAAAGTGAAGAAAATGTAGGCAGCTTGTTTCCATCTCCCGCTCTCCCTGGGTTCATCGGGCTGGCCCACGGGACATATTTCACTGAGAACAGTTCAGCTATCAGTGAGATTGCCACACCAATCTGGGCAAGATTTAGCCTTTAGATAGCTCTGTATGGACAGTGAAAAATCTTCCTTTGTCAGCAGAGAGGGCAGCTGCCACTATTTATAGTCACAAAGTGCCAACATATTGTCATGTATTTGTGGCTGCTATCGATTCCTCCTTTTTTATTTTATTGGAACTGCTTGCAACTTGTTGAGCTGCACCTAGGTTGATTTGCAGCTAATTAATTCAGCAGACATTTTTAATCTTGCAAATTTGTGGCTTGTAATACAGTAATCAAGGTCCTGTGAGCAAACATTAATCAGTTCAGGGTCAAAAAAAGAAAGCCATTGTTAGCTGTGTTCAGTGACATGCCCACACTGGAAAGAGAGACTAGAAGAAAGCAACATTACTAAATTCATCCTAGCTAAGCTTTCATCTTTCATTTTATGAAACATTTATCTATTTGATTTGTTTCATACATGCACGGAGTTGTATTTTAAAGAGGATTGCTAGGGTTGAGACAGCTTTAGTTCCAATGAGGAACTGGCCAAATTTCATTCTGGTCATCTTTCATTTTATCAGCCAAAAAAGTCATTCTATCCAGCAGCAGTGCAATTTCATTTTTGAGATGATTGTACTGATTGTGCAACTGTTTATCCTGGAGAAATTACTGTAACAAAACACATACTACATTTAGCAGCAGCACTAAGAACAGGGTGAATGAATGAAGAAAATATTGTTTTTCATTGCTTTTAACACACAGGTGGATTTTAGGTACTTTGACATGAAGCAGAAGGTAAAAAAATATAAATAACGCTCCTTACAGAGATATCTGAATAATGGAAAGCCTGTGATCAGCAAAGTACCTAAATTTTTTCACTATCAGAAATGGTGTAGGTTAGTACACTTGCAATTTTATAAAAATCAGGGAGAATAAGTGGGTGGTTTAATCTTTAGCCTAACTCTGGTACTTGGAGGAACACAATTACAGCGACATGGGACTCAGGAAGAGCTCTGGCTTGGGACCCTCCTGATACAGAATTTTCAGGGGGATGATGTCACAGCCCACTCCAGTCAGGCTGCACAGGGCACACATGGAGGAATCTGTACACACATTTTGTTGTGGAAGCATCTCCTGTAGTGACCTTAGCAAGGAGGCCAGAGATCAAAAAGACACAAAACCAAAAGGATGATTCCTCTAGTCAAGATTAAGAGATGTTTATGAAACAATGTGGAAAAGCTGCCCCTGATGTTTCAGTGGATAAAGGGAGGAGCAGAGTCTTTTAACAGCAAAAAAAACCACCCCGAAACTCAAACCAACAAACCTTGATGCCAAAACACTCTTTATGGTGCAATTACTCTCTCCACTCGGAAAGATGTTGACTGAGAAAATTCTTGATGTGTTACAAACTAACTGAAACACACAGGGAGACAATGAAAGACACTTCTTAGATATAACTTTGTTGCTGTTGGCAGGAGTTGTTGACTAGCAATAAGATACAAAAGCGTCTCAAACTAAGGCCTGAGAGACAAGGATTTTGTATGGCAGTTATGCCACTGATTGTTAAATTTAGAAGTGATAGATCTTTATAATAGATTATGGGTCAGAGAACCTTATTGCCTTCTTTACAGAGGATAAATCTCAGATGGCTTCCACAAAAAATATAAGGTTTAAAATAGGCTCAGAAGACGGCTTTTCCATATATGAGCTATTACAGGCTTGGTGTTGTTCAGCTGGTTGTGCATTTTCTCATGCTCTCAATTTCTCACCGAGTACATCCATAAACAAATAGTGGATTTGCAGTTGCATGTTCCTTTATTGCTAATAGTCCTCACATCCACTTCTTCATGCGTAGCTGAGGAACACAGTCAAGTGTAAAGGCAGAGAGAAGGGAAAAAAGAGAAGCTGGAGACCAAGAGATGTGGTAGAAACCTTATAATTAGGAAAGAGGGGTGAAGCTTTGGACTAGGTGAGCCTTCATAGCATTTGTTCATGCTCAGGTATTCTGTCATGCAGCTCCTCATGGAAATTACTGCTGAAAGACTTCCAGCTATATTAGATGTTATCATCAGTTCCTGATTGTTTAGTAACAGAAACAGTCTCATCCTGATTTCAGTAGAAAACACTGTGGAGTTATCCATAACCTCATGCATGATCCATAAGTGTGGCATATCACAATATCATATGTCTGTTTTCTTCAAAGATTTACTCAGAAATGTTGGCAAAGTTTACTAGATACTGTGCTGATATTTTCCTTGCTTCTGTTTTTCTCTTGTGCTTATGAGTCTCATATGCAAACCCCACCAATGAGAAAAGGCAATGCTCAGGTTATCTAAAAAACTTTCTTTTCTCATGTCATAGTACAAAACTCAAAATTCCTTTGTGTAACACCTGGTTGTGGGATAGCCTCTACAGTTAAGATGGAAAACCAAGTTAAAAATGCAAACACTGAAGTAATTTTCTCTGTTGCAAAGCGGGAATTTTATTAAAGACAGTTGTCCCATCTTGATTTTACTTCAGGTCAGCTGATTTTACTTCATCATTCCATAGCCTTGGTATATGCCCATAGCAACATAAAAGTCAGTATCTTTTGTTTCTGAGGTAATTTCTGACTCACAGAACAGCCACTAACAGGGATCATGTTGTATTAGCAAACAAGGATCTGCCATCCCTCTGCAGTTCTTCTTTAACAGGACTGCAGTTCCTTTAAATCAATTCCCATTGATTCTCAAGGGCAGAAACTGTCCCCTGTGTAATTTTTTCTGCTTGAGGGGACAGATATTTTGCTGTCTATTCTCCGAGTTCTGTGCTATTAACAAGCTAATGTTTATTCTAACAAATGAGAATCACTGTATTTTCCTGCAGGTACCATTCTGTGTGTAAGGCAGTCTCAACAGTGGCAGCCAGCTCTGCCGTTCTTCCCATGCTTGCTCACCTGCCTCTTTAATCAAATGTTAACAATTGTTATTTCACACACTGCAGAGCCATGCAAAACCCAGTTTGACTTCTGGATTTGACCTGTGGCGTTAGCAAATGGGAGATTCATCTTCTCACTGTAAGCAGAGTGCATTGGAAATGGTATCCTCTGGGACGCAATAAACACAGTTCATTTTAATATTGGTTTTTTAGCAATTTTCCAGAGTACAGCTGTGCTTTGAAACTTTGTACAGCTCTCTGTAATCTTCTTGTATTAAAAAAAAAAAAAANGAAAAAATAAAATAAAACCAACTTTTAATTTTTTAATTGTTCTTCCTCAGCACACTTTGTTCTCTTGAAATTTGCAATGTGCAAGGAGCGTGTCAGCAAATTCACATTGGATATTTCAAATGGATTCCTACAAAATATATTAATTAACCCAGTACTAATTATAAAGAGAATATTCTCCATTCATTACAGCAAAATGTATACCCAGATAAGGCTAACTAATTTGTGTGTTCTTCCACCCCCATTTCTTAATATACAGAATCCAGTCTGTCTTCAGGTCGACTGGTGGATTTGATTTGGTTTGGGGAAACATGCAAAAGTGTTCCTAGGCTATTAGTAAAACAAGAGAGCCTTCAATGCAATTTCACATGAGATAGATGCTGTGCTTACAAAACCATCTTCAATAATCTACAGCGATGCAAAAAAAAAAAAAACAACCCAACCAAAAGACAGTCTTAGAGGACTGATGGAGAAACTTTACCTGGTGCACATGTCAGTAAGTCATACTTACACCAATGCTCTGGACAGGAGCATTTATTATAGTGGGATTTGCTTTGATTACAAGCAGTTTATAATCATAAAGGGCTTCCCTGAAGGTCCACCACAGCAAATGGATTACTTTCTTTTGACTTTAATGGAGTCCAATAAGCCCCAGGAGAAAGCACATGGGCATTTTGCTTTTAAATTTCACTCCACCAGTCTAAGTAAAATTTGTTTTTTAAGGAATCTCTTTAATAACTATTTTACAGTGCACTAGAACTTTACTATCAAGTGATATTTTCAGTCATTGTGCACCCAAATACTGATTTGGCAAAGTTATTGAAGATGTCTTAGGAAGAAATATCAGGCTTTGTATTAAAACAAATAGTCTACTGGAAATAATACTAAAGCATTTCTAGGTCTTCCAATTCTGCTAGTCACTGGATGGGGCCAAGACACCTGGCTGGATTCCAGGATAAATTAAAATGTCTGTTTAAATTTTCAAATAGCTTGTGAATGTATTTATTATATTTTAATATTTTCTATTAAATAAAAACTGTCATTTGAGCTATACATTTCAATTTCAGTTTCTAGACAAATACACATCTTTCTGTAAAGTTCAAGTCACTGGACTCCAAGGAAAACCTTGGACAAGTTGGGGAAGTGAATTTTTATCCTAAGCTCAGACAAGTGTCCTGTTTTTCTACCCAGCCTGCTCTCCAGCCCTCCATGATTCTTGTCTGTCATTCTTCACCACTGAAATCCCTGAAAATTGATATAGCATTTAGATCCTGACAAATCTCATCTCATTCTTTAGTGCTGGGTCATGCAGCAATCGGACAGAGGCAGCTCAGTGGCCCAAGGATTGGGATCAGGCAGGTGCAAGCAGATGCTCTTCTCAGCCAGTTTCTCCAGTGGCTACCAGTGACACAACTGAATTGGTGATGGGAAGGGGAACTGCTTCTTCTTGGAGCAGAGGTTGGCTGTGAATACTGAGACTTGAAAATATTACTTGTATTTTGAAAGGAAATGTGGCAAATAAAAGTTATGACACAGTGAAGAGGATGTCTACATACGTCAAGTACTCACAACACACTGAAACATTGAGCTGGATTCCTTAGGCTGTACAGGATTGTCTTTTCCGTTGTTCCACATGAAGAAAAATTATTTTTACATCCATTGCAAAAGTGTGCCTTTTAGCATCCTTGTGTTTTATGAAATCAGACCTGAAAAAATATTTTTCTCCTCTTCAAAATCTGAGCATCTAATTCTGCTTAGGTTTACATAAAGCTATAGAACCTTGACTTCTCTGCAAAACTTCCTCTCATGCTCAAAAAATCTGAGCAATTGAGCAGAAACTCCTGACAAACATTTTGGGGAAAGCTACAATATCATGCCACATCACGAAATCCCACAGTCCAGTCTCCTAGTTTTCCATCTAGTTCTAGCAGGAAAAATTAAAAGGCCATGATGTGCAGGATGTCCAAGTGTAATTGGCCGTTACCAGCTCTGCCACCACAGCACACACTTTCAGCTCTCTGGGAACATCAGTGACTCCTGATTTTGGGCTGCCAGAGATGAAGTTGGCCAAAATCACACATCACTTTTGAAAATCATATTTACAATACAGTGAGCTTAGAAGAGTAAAATTAAGGGGAAAAAGAAAAAAAAAAGAAAAAAGAAAAAAGAAAAGGAAAAAAAAGAAGGAAAAAAGGGCTTCAGGATTTCCTTGTTTAATAGAAAATTAAAATAAAAATAGAAAGTGTGGCATATCCACACACTTCAGAAGTACAAATCCTACTTTTTCACAGGCCAGTAAAAAAAAAAAAGGAAAACCACTAACATCAGAGCTATTTCAGTCTGTGATGCTCCTTGCTGTGATGCTCTTCAAGCCAGGTGTGGAATTCATGATAGTAAATTGCACATACCCATGTCGTGGCCATCAACGAGGGATCTAACAGTAGGACTCAGAAGAGCCAGCATGTTGCACATTTAGTAATTTGATGGTTTTAGTTTGTTGCTACTGAAGACAGGAACACATCTCCAAATTGATCTGTCTCCTACAAGTAGGTGCTTTTTTTGTGAAATTCATTCCCAGAGCTTGAAGACTTTTCTTGCACCTGCACACTCCATTTGGGCATTTTGCTAAAGAAATCTGCCTGCTCCTATTTCCAGACAGGAATGGAAGGGAAAGCTGGATCTGGCTCCATGTCAGGGGCTGCTGGTGGAGCTCTGGAACCATGATGCAAGCCAAAATCTCAATTCATTCTGAGTGGACTCAAGCAAACACTTCCTTGGAGACTGTCCTGTCTGCTGGAGGGGGAACACTGTCCCTCTCTCCAGATGAGAAAAGGTTCCTGTGAGAGCTGAAACACAGCGGCGCTGGGCACGGGCAGGAGGGCCCAAGAGGAGCTGTAACTGTGCTCCAAATTGGAAGCTGATCCTCTCTTTGGTGCCCAGGGTCACTGTCTGGGTTAGGTGTGTTCACACCAGCTCTGCAGGAGCATCGCGTGGGGGATCCCCACCACACGGGCACATCCCGCGTGGATCCAGGCATGTGGCTACATCCCAGGCAGGCTCCCAGGACATCTATCCAATCAGTCCGTGGGAGGCAGAGGTGCAGGATCCCTGGTCCTGTCACTTTCAGGCGAGCTCAGTAGAGGATGGGTGTGTAGAAGTTCACCCAAGGTGAGAGGGTGGCTCTTCCAGGCACACATGGTGGCATATCTTCAGGCACTTTCAGTATATTTCTACCTTCCAGGAGCTTCAGTCCCAGAGGTCAACCAGATCTCATGTGATGCCTGATAAAAAGTAAATGACTTCCTAACACTATACAAAGCCTGTAAAAAAATGCACATGCAAATACACTCAAATACTTGAAATTAAAATTACAGTAGTATATTCTGTTTTCATTCATATGTTATTACTACTTTTTTTTTCAGAATTCATAAATTTTTCTGCTTTAAGTTGTTGCATGATATAAAATTAATTCCAAATAGTGGATTATTACTGTATTGTCCTTGTTTTAGTTTTTTCAGTTATTTTTCATAAATACATTTTACATCTAACTACCTCAGCTGCCTTTTGTTTTGTTTTGGCGCATATGAAGTCATGCACTTTCTATATTTGGGGATTTGGGGGGAGGAATTATTTCAATTTTGAATAACCAGGTTCAAAGCCATGTTGATCAATTTATAGAGGAGATCAGTTTAAGAAGACATGATTATTGACAGTTGCAGAACATACATTTTACTTTTAGGTTCTGTTGGGGTATAGTTTAACAAAAAACCACCATAAGCTGCTTATTAATTTGCCTTAAAAATGTATGCTCTTTCCTATTCAAGTTGTGTTATTTAACTCTTCTCTTGTATACAATTTATGTGACAAAAACTAACGTAACAGTTGGCAGATAAACAGCAAATTGAACAGAATGGACCAATAGTTTCTCAGTTCTCTGTTGTAAACTGTTGCATTATACACTGATTGTGCTAAAAGAATTGTTACTGTGCTTATACTCCTTAGTCACCACTGCAGAAATAAAGTGATGGAAGATCACATTTGTGTTTATGGAACAGTGTAGATAACCCCTCCCCCCATCCAGTACAAGCACAGTGACTAGAGGTGAATGATAATCATTGCAGAACTTGTGCTTTGACTTGTAAACATTGTAAAAATGTATTTGGTATTTTATTTGAAATGAAGAATCAAAATAGTTATTAAAAAAAAAGAAAAAGAAAAAGAAATCTTCCTGTAAATATATATATTCTGACTTCATGTATACAAACATTCCTCTAGAGTTCAGATTGTGAAGAGTGTCTTTATTGGCTAGAGACCGCTGCCTCCCATGGCAGAGGTTACATGTGCTATAGTAAAGAACACAGTGTGTGAAGTATTTGATGTACTGCAGTACCATAGTTATTTTGGTCTGTTAAGTAAGTTGCAATTTGTGATGAAATGAAGTTGAAAGTAGTGCTTCATACTAACAAATTTCCTTGGTTACAACTTGATTTTTCTTGTAAAACTTAAAAGGGAAACTTGAAAATTTTATATATTTGGATTTTGTAGATTTTTTTTATTTTATTGCAACACAAGGTACCAAAATCATTAAATAAAGTACACTGTGGTCATTTTACCCTGTCTCTTGAGTCCTTTTTAAAACTCTTTCATCCTAGGGGACCAGAAAAAGGAAGCTAACTTTTGAGCTTCTGAAATCATTACCAAAAAGACGAGAGTTGGCCCAGCTTGGATAATGATCTGGGACAGATGATCTTTAGAGATCCTCTCCACCAGTAATTATTTTATGCTTCTAGGCAGTATTACCACAGGAGCTCCCATCCCTGAACGTGGGAGTGATGCAAGTGGCTCCCAGGTTACCCCTGGGACTGGGAGAAGATTTTACCTGGGGCTTGGACAACCTTACAGGTGTTGTCTCAGGAGGGACGCCCAGGAAATCATGAGATACCCAGCAGGCATCGCACCCAGAGAGGCAGAAGAGGTGCTCTGGCCACCATGGATGAAGCCACATGCTGTCTTGAAAGAAGACCTCCAAAACAGCTGCCCTGGCCCAGGGAACAGGTCAGCAGGTCTTCCCCACTCCTCGGCCACGCTGAGCCAAAGTGCTCTCCAACACGGGGCCGCACTCCCCAGCTGCCCCCTGGCAGGTCCACAACACCAAGTGAGGCAGAGGAAGGAGGAGCTTGGCTCTGCCACTGGAAAGGGAGATTTCTGGGCTCTGATCTCAGGGCTGCCATGGGAGTGCAGAAACCCAGGATTCTTCCATCACCTGAGAAGGGCCCTGGTGATAGGGGACAGAAGAAGGTGCTTTGTTGTTTTTAAATCCGCTTCAGACTCCTGAAAGGAGCACCATTCACTGATACCCACTGAGTAGTGGAGAGGGCAGAGCTGAGCCTCACCCCAATCTTGTCTTGACCCCAAGAATTGGGAAAAACTCCAGATAAGATGCAGGTGGTTCTACCTCCACCTCCTGGGCAACTGCTTAAATCATTAAACTATTATACAAGTTGTTGCTCTCTTTGACAGCACCTCCAATATCCTCGACAGCCCTCATTTGTGTGTGCAATGCCACCTCAAGCAGCAGCCAAAGTTTGTGCAAAAAAGGCAAGCTCTGAGATCCATCGGCCTTCCTGTCCCACAGCCGTGTTCCCACTCCTTCTGACACTACTTCTTGGCCTTCCTCAGGTGATCAGCAAAGAGAGATGAGAGGGAAATAACCCACAAAACAATTAAATAATTTTCATGAATTCAAAGAGAGGAAAGAATATATATGTATATATCTTGGGTAAGTGAATTTGCAAGTAGGGATGATATGTGACTGATAGATTCCCAGAGGGTTTGTTTTTCATGTGTGTCTGTTGTGTGGCTAAGGGTTTGAAGGGAGTAGTTTGTTATTTTACTTGGAAAAGCATAATGGAGGGAGCAGCAGCCCAGCAGCACTACTGGGATTATTTCACATAAATCCTAAATCCTCAGTCCCTGTAACCCTGTGAATCCCCACCAAAGGCTCCAAAACCAGTAAGCAAGCAATAGAAACACACTTTTAAATATTTTTTTCCCCATAGCATGGTTTTCTACTCCTCTCCCAATTGCAGGCTGCACGGGACACATTAACTGGGTGGGCTGCTGCCACGGTGGGGTCTAGTTCGCCTGGGGTAAAAGGGATTTATT
Source organism: Machaerirhynchus nigripectus (assembly GCA_013397975.1). Taxonomy (NCBI): domain Eukaryota; kingdom Metazoa; phylum Chordata; class Aves; order Passeriformes; family Dicruridae; genus Machaerirhynchus; species Machaerirhynchus nigripectus. Next base: position 233,780 of record VZRQ01002125.1, read on the forward strand.
TTGCATGGTTTCATGCAAATTATTTGCCTCTAGGGAAAAAGCTTTCTTCAGGGGTCTTTTAATGAAAACGTACATGAAAGAATCAGAGCAGCTTCTTTTTAGGCTGAACAAAGGTAGTAGACAGTTTAATTAGATTCTTTACAGCAGAAGGAGAGAAAAAATTTGCAAGTGGCTTGAAAAGTGCTTATTCAGAGCACTTCTTGTCTCTCCTGCCTTAAAAGAGTAGACATGTCTACAGTTTCAGGGAAAAAGAAGAAAATCTGAAAAACTAAATACAGGGACTTTGTAATAAAAGTCCTGAGTGTCTTGTCAAAATTAACCAAGCAGGGTTTTTCCTTTACTTTACTTAGTTTGGGAGCTAGTAAGAGGCTTGGGTTAATACTGTACTAATAATGCACCTAGAGACCTGTGTGCATGGGAAAGAGCAGTGTTTTCCTGCTGTGGCAATGGGAAACTTGGAAAGGTATATTAGAGATGAGAAGGTAGGGCGTTTATCTCCTGAATGTTGCACAGGTATAAGAGGCTGTATAAGGTTCAGTGATTTCAGGAACAAAGCTGGGAAGCAGAAAAGTAGGTACCAATGTACAGTATTTTTGCTGTGGGAGCATTTCAGACCCATGGTCAAGCACAGAACCGCAGGTGAATTTGATGTGAAGATGGGTTGGAAATCTACTCTCAGGCATGGTTTTGGGGTAAGTAAACTCTAAAGCACACTACTCTGTAAGTGTGTTGTCCACACAACAATGCATTTTTTAACTACTTTACATCAGTGTTATCCTCACATGCTCACGTGCACTCCGTTCCAACGGGAAGAGAGCTCAGTGTGCTGACAAAAAGCTCCGGAGGATGTAGAGCCAGGCTGAGTGGAAGAGTGGCTTTCCCTGCCTCTGCTGCCACCTAGCACAACGGGCCGTGCACGCCATGGGCTTCACAGGCTGCTCTTCAGCACGCCATGGGCTTCATCCAAGGCGGAAGGATTTCTCATTCCCAAGAGGCTACACAGAAAAAGTGGTGCTCACACTTACTATGTCTTTCAGCAACCAGGTCGTCTATTTTACATCAGGTTATTGTTAAGTGCTGTGAGCACAAGCTTTGCTGCCATGATTGCACCCAAGGTGTACCTGCTGCCTCCTGCTGCTGTGTGACTGCCACGTGTCCTCACAGGAATTACTTTGTTAACCAAGCTGACCAGTTTATGGAAGGCAAGATCACTGATAGTGCCTCAAAACACGGAAGGATAAGCTTAAGTACATTACCATTATAATAATTGGAACTGAGCTCCTGGATTATTACAAATATTGTGGTCTGCTGCAGTTCATCACCAAACTATCTCATAGTTTTAAGCATGTTGGTCTTGTACTTAATTTAACTTTCCTGTATCTGTAAAGACTGTAAGCAGTCCAAATTTGGAATTTCATCAGTTCATTAAACTCCACTAATCCTTTCAATATGGACCTAACTTCTTTTTTAACATCCATGACTAGTGGGGCTCTAGCTGCTGCTAGTAGTTCCTCTATATCGTCGCCAGCATTGACCCTACTTTATTCCACTCTTAGCTTTGTGCAGTCTTCTACCAGGCCAGTGGATCCAACACTGCAGTGAAATGAATGTAGTTTCTCTTCCCTAGGTGTAGTTTCTCACTCTTGTAGTGAGACAAGAGGCACCACGACCAGCCTCAGCTTAGCCACCCTCTGCAAACCAGTTATTTCACAACTTGTAGTTAAATGAAAGTAAGAGGGAACATCTGGAGTCTCCTTCAGACTGAGTGAGCAGCGTTACACAGCTCAGCCTTTCTGTATTTCACATTTATCCCTACTAATCTTTTTTTCTTGTCTGATGATTTTGTAACTCTTCCAAGATTCTCCCTTTAAGGCATTTTCCTTTTGTATGCATTTCTTCATTTATTTTAAATGCCCATTTGTCTCTGATATTTGTTTTTGTGTTTTCCTTTGGGGATTTGTTTTGCTTTGGGCTCTGCTTGCCATCTGTTATGTTTGAGACTACATTTCAAGCGCTGTCACCTCTTTGTGCTGACTTTGATTCCAGCTGACTGTGTCGGTGCAGCAGTTGTGAGGAGCTGTGTGGTTGTGTTACAGGTAACATTTTATGATGTTTTGTCAGAGGCCTGATGTCCTGAGGAATGTTCTAACAATGTCCTGATAAAACCAGGAAAATTAACCCCTCTCTCAGCTTCCCTGCCTGTCAGTGTTTTGTCAGGTGCCCTGTGCCATCTTCTGCCTACAGTTTCACCCCAGGATCTGTTGTGTTGACTTGGAACTTCATTTATGATTTTTCATTTGTGATTTTATATGTGACTTCACCTAGCCCATATTTTAAAATCTAGAAAGACCCAACCCAAAATAAGGAGATGCTTCCTTAGCTGTTCCGTAATATCCTAGAGCAATCACTATTTCCCAAGAACATAAATAATTGCCATGTGCTTAAACTCTGCTTTAGCTTAAATCATACAGCATGTCTTAATGACCTCCTTTAATGACATCTCCAAATATCTTACTCATGTGAGCAGCTTACACAGTGCAGTATGCACTGTATTTGTAAAGGAAAAAGGAGGTTGAAGCTTCAGTTCCATTATTTGGTTTAAAGGCAGAAACAGGCCGCTTTGCCTCCTGTGAGAGGTGCTGGTGCTCACAGAGGGGTTATAGCTCTCCTCTCTCTGTGCCAGATGATGGCAGGCAGGGCATTACTGGCTATAAAGAATAATTATGCCTCATGGTTATATCTTTCTTTAAAGTGGCACCAACTCCTGTGTGTGACTTGTAACTCATAATGAATCAAGTTCAGCCTTTAGATGGGCTTTTGGTTATTTATCTGACCCATCTCATATTAAAAGTTATAATTATCCAGCTTCATTCTATTTATATAGTTACCAGTTTTTTACATTTGATTCCATCACCTGATCCCAAACTGTTACTCTGTGTTGATAAGACATGAGATTTCAGAGGGAAACACCCTAATGGGACAGGATTTCATTAGAGTGGTGTATTATCTAGCACATAAAATTATTTTACCTTGCCTGTAGAGCACCTCTGTGAGGCTTTGTTGCAGAAAGAATTTCTGGAGACTTCCATCTTTGATATCCTTGTATTGATTGCTAGTATCAGACATCTTCAGAAAATATGCAATGGAATGAGAAACATTCTCAGAAATTAGGGGATCCAAAGAAAGTGGTCCTTGGTATTCATTCTCAGTGCTCAGTTGAGTGTCTGACACATGATGGTGAGACTTTAAGATGTGGGCTGGGGAGCAGGGAATGGAAAGGACCATTTCTGCTCCCGTCTGAACCTGTCGCCCAGCCCCTACAGGAGGTCACCTCCAGCTCCTGCCCATTTTAAAGGCTCTTGTGCCTCCCGCTCGGCATGGGAGCATTGCTGCTTTGTCTGGATTCATCTCACCTACCATTCAGCCCTGTGGAATTGCACAGGGGCAAGCTGGATTTAGCACTCCTCACCAGTGCATGGTTTGGGTGGTGACACGGCCAGTGATCTGATCCAGCACGGCACATCTCCTCTCTCAGCACTGACTGAAAGCCACTGCACTGTTTCCAATGATGTATGCCATGGTAGCACATGCAAGTAGGACATGAGAAACCTCAGTTTTAAATTTAACTTTTTCAACATTGTTTTGAATACAGATCTCCTAAAACCTTTTCTTTAATTAACTTTTCTTGCATAGATAATTCATTTTTACCAGCAGCCTATGCTACAGGATGCTTCTGACTGTGCACAGAGATAATATACTCTCTTTTTACTTCTGCCTGAAGCAGAATTAAAATAGGAAGTGAAGTTTTGGTTGCACTTTTATCCTTTGGAGTAGTTTTTCTTGTATGCACATGTGCAACCTCTTTTGAGATGATAGCTCTTATATTTCCTAAAGGGAGACTCAGAAAAAACAGGGCAGCCTTAGAGAAAAACAAAAAATCTTGGAAGAACATAAAAGTCTTGCGTTCATTACAGTTTGCCTTGAAGACTTTATCTGACATTTCTCTGAAACCTCAGTTACCAGATGCAGTCATTTCCTCTGCATTATCTACTACCTCGATTCAAAAGAAGTACTAAAGCGGTGCCATTCGAATTCAGACAGGAAGACAGGTCCCAAGGGAGATGCTCTGCCTCTTGTGAAGGCAGCTGGTTAGGGGGAAGAAAGCAGAGAAGCTTCCAGGCTCAGGATCTTTCTGTTATTTATCTTTAACTGCCTGGGACAAATATACAAAGACTCTGTGTCTAGGTGTCAAGGCATGAGTGCACAGATCAAACTGTGCAGCAGGAGTGAGCAGAGCCAGCAAGCACATACAGCAGGTCAGACATGGCAGGGAGAGTGAGGAATGGAGCTGGGCACCGTGTCCTGCTGCCTTGCCAAAGATGAGCTTTTATCAGTGGCAGGGCAGTGCTCCTTGTTCTGGCACTTTCCAGGTCCCACATGTCTGGTTTTTGAGCAGAGGCTGCGAGGAGAACTTTTTCATACTGGCTTTTTCAGTCCACATCAGGCTGCAAGAGCAATTGGCTGCCTGTGTGCCAGCTTGCACTGCTGCCGGCTCGGACGGCGCACAGCGCTGGTCTGAGCTCTTCCTGTGAGCTGTCAGGACACGGATGCAGCATCTGGTGTGAGTGCTCAGAGGTGCTCAGCTACTGTTCAAAGGAATAATCTCTGCTTCAGAAACATGGGTTTCCACTTGTGCCAAGGCAGCAATGCTTTTAAATTCCCCATGCCCTTATTGTTCCTGGCATCGGAAACACCAACTGCAAACTTATTTACAGTAAATATGCTCGGGGGGGGGAAATGAAAAAACAGAGGCCAAAGTGTTAGTAAACCTTTTCACACTGCAAGCTTCCCCGTTCAAAGATCCTTCCTTCCCTTGCCCTCAGGTGCCAGCAAAGGAGATGCAATGTTTGGGGTTTTCCATGGTATGTGTTATGGCATTTGCAAGTGTGAACTGAGCAGACTTAACTCCATGAGGTGGGCAGGCTTCTGCTTTCAGGCTGGCCAGGGTAAACATCTTAAGGAAGTGGGCATATAAAAAATTTTTCCTTTCCTCTTTCAAAGGGGAATAACTGCACTATCTAAGACATATTGAGCCATCTCAGAATATCCTGAGTTGGAAGGAACCCACAAGATCATCAAGTCCAACTCCCTGCCCTGCACAGCACCATCCCTGAGAGTCACACCATGTGCCTGAGAGAATTGTCCAAACACTTCTTGAACCCCCTCAGGCTGGTGCTGTGACCACTTCCCTGCAGAGCCTGTTCCAGTGCTCAGCCTCCCTCCGGGTGAAGAACTTTTTTCTGATATCCAACCTAAACCTCCCATGACACAACTTCAAGCCATTCCCTGTCACTGGTCACCAGAAAGAAGAGATTGATCCCTGGCCCTCTGCTTCCCCTCATGAGGAAGCTGTATGAGGTCTCCCCTCAGCCTCCTCTTTTCTAGGCTGAGCAAACCAAGTGACCTCAGCTATTTTTCATACATTTTGCATTTTGACAGCTTTTCCAACTTTAGACAATCTTCCTTGCTACGTAATGTCTGTGCTAGTGGCAGCTAAAGTTGGTGATTTTATATTAGGATGGTTGTAATGGGGCAGCACTGCTCACTAAACAAAAACGTATGTAATGATAAAGGGGGAAAAAACAGCCCAGCAACCTGCATAGGATCAGATAGTTCCATTCCAGATGCACTGTTGTTACACAAATGGATCCTCAGGGGAAATAAACCTTCACCTTTTCTGCTAAAATGTAAGGTAAACCCAGCACATGCACAGAGCAATATGGGATGCCAGGAAGAGAAATTTGTGTCATGGGCATATGAATTACTTTGAGCCAGTGATGCTTTCTTCATTTGACTTACTAATTTACTTCACGCAGCTGCCAACACTTGCTGCACCTCTTAAAATTTACTTGCCCCACCCCAGCAGTGGCACATTTATACTGGGATGAATCACCAACACCTTCTCCAACACATCCTGCCTGTGCTCAGCCAAACATCTTTTCTTCTCTCCAGTTGCAAAACAGTAGCTGCTCCCAGCAGTTGAGTATTAAATCTGATTAAATACGATTGGAAGCAGGCCCTCATTCTGTCCCAAAAGAGCTGATATTACAGACTCACGTGTTTTCCTTTGACTGCCTGTCTCCGCTGCTGTCTCTTGCCTGGCACGCTGCCTGGAAAGGAGGAGGGACTGTTGAAACAGGACAGCTTGCCAAAGGAATCAAGCTTCTTCGGAAGAAAGCCCCAGTATGAGAATTTCAGCCTTTTTTGGGATGTCCCCTTTCCACAGATGAAATACACTTTTCCATGTGAAAATATCAGGTTCCCTCACTGTGAAACCTGTTAGTCGCTTGTGGTTTTTTCTCTGGAGTCCAGGAATATCCTGATATATATAATATATATATATATATCTTGCAAGATATAATACAAAAAATATTTGTTGAGGTGGAAACATTATTCAGGAACCTGAGTGTTTCTGGCTTTATTTACCCCAATGCGAGCATGCTGCTAACACAGATGCTGTCTCCTACTTTTGACATTGGAAATGGGGCCCAAATCCTCAGAGATGGGCAAATTCATAATTGATGAAAACTCTCTATAGACCTAGTTCCAACAATTGCAGAGATTTGCATTAAAATTAGGAGCTTGGGCTACAGAAATAATTATTTGCTTGCTATCTATTTCTGCTGCATGGTTCGAAGGGACAATCTGTTAGAAATCAGCACACCTACAGAAACTGCCTGGTTCAACCAGCTAATAAAAATGATTACGTGTAATAATGACAAAGCAAGCACAAGTGATATAATCTTGACATTTGCAAAGCCCAGCTGGACTGAATAATAATGGTCTGCTACTTGCCTTGCAACAGCAGCTGAAGTAGGTTCCATGCTCCTGTTTATACCAAAGGAACAGGGCATCACAAAAACACACACGTACACTTACCTAGGCTGCTGTGTAAAGTCAGTGTCTGGTCCTGTAGCCATTCATGTAAGATGCTATGAGCTAAGACACTAAAGACGGATTGATGCATTCCAACAGCTGAGATTTTCTGGCTGCCTTTTTAGGTCAGCTCTCTACTCTCATCCTTTCTTGAAGTGTGTTTCTGGGCTCTGGTGGGTGTTTAGTTGCCCACATGCCAGGCTCTTCTGACTCCAAATTTAAATGCTTGACAAACTGTACATCCACTGGCTCACAAGGAGAACTTTGCAAACGAAGCACTGGGCATGGAGTAACCAAAGCAACTTAAAAGTGGTTTCAGCACAACTTCAGGCCCTTTGCTGCACCAGAAGGGTGGAATAAATCACACAGTGTAAGTGTCTATTGGTTCATTTATTACAGCTGCTATGCAGAAAGCTTATTGCCTCCTAGAAGTGGTATTTGTGCATACTGGAGGATGATAGAAAAATACCTGAAGGTCTTTATACAAAGCTTCCTCTCTTGTTAGAAAAGCAGCCTTCCCTTATCAGGTTTGCTCTCTCTGGGGATCTTAAGGAGGTGGTGGGATGTGCACAAAGATCTGAACTTAACCACATTAGCTCCTCAGCTGTCATTTCCTCTGTCTGTCTGGCCATGCCTGAGCCAGCCCTGGGCTGAACAAGATATTCCAGGGCACGTGAGGCACTGGAAACAGAGTGGCTGGGTCAGCCAGGCTGCTGCCTCTTCCTCTGACTGCTCTGCAAAGGCAGCCCGGTGCAGCACCACACCACGCACTGCCCCAGGCCAGGGGAAATACAGGTGCTCAAGCTTGCTTCAAGCCCCTCCAAAGGCAAAGCTTTACTGGGATTTAAGCCTTATCCTAAAGACCCTGGGTGTCATCACAGGGGATGGCTGCAAGAAAGATTTTGGACCAAGACAAGTGGCAGATAGAGGAATTGGGTAGCAAGCATGACTACTAGCTTGCTTTTGAGAGGAAAACACAAACATGGAGGTGAGAATACCTGACGAGCAAGTCTTACACAGCATTGACTCCTAGATATCTTCCACTACATACTACTGAGTTACACTTTGCTCCAAACAGGCCCTGAGGGCTGCTGAGGTCTTCTCCTGACCCTGCTCCTCCAGGATAAGTGCCCCCACTACTGCTTAACTCAAACGGCATCTTTGGTCCTAGGAATGCCATCAAAGCTGCTATGCATCTGTGCTGGTGTCAGGTTTTGCAAGGAGAAAAAGGAGCCAGGAAGTTTTGTTTCCACAAATGGGACTCAGGATTGCCCAGACCTGGGATTCCAAAATAGTGTGGGGTTTGGGTGTGCTTGCTTCAGCTGTGAGACTTGGTTTATATTTTCATTAATGCCTTCAGAGACCGAGCTAAGCTGCAGTCAGCCTTTTTCCTCAAGTTCGTTCTTACAAAGCCAGATCAAATACCAAAATTTCTGTCTGGAAAGTGGAAATCTATGGTAAAAAACATTAACCAAGCAAGCCTGCAAATGCTGTGCCCACCAGTTAAGAAAATTAATCCACTGTGTAATGAGCAAATAATTCATTTCTAAATGGACAGGATGCTTCAGAGGTTTTGGTGGATCTGTCAGTAAAGTGTTTTTCATATGGTAGGGAGAAATCCAATCATTAAAGAAGTGCCTGTAGAGCTGGCAGCTCCATTACAGAAATAAGAGCTCAGAAATGTTTCTAGGTACCTATAGCAGATTTTAAATAGATCAGGGAAGTTTAGGTTGGACAATAGGAAAAATTTCTTCACATAAAGGGTGATTAGACATTGGAATGGGCTGTCCATGGAGGTGGTGGAGTCACTGTCCCTGGAGGTGTTTAAGGAATGACTGGACATGGCACTCAGTGCCTTGGTCTAGTTGACCATGGTGGTGTTGTGTCATAGGCTGGACTCAAAGGTCTGTTCCAACCTAATTGATTCTGTGATTCTGTAAAAGAGAACTAACAAATGTTCATTGGGATCTCCATTTCTGTTCCCATTTCCATTTTCTGTTTCTCCATTTCAGTTACTTAAGAAGTGACTGAAAGAAAAATAAATTGCTCTGAGCAAAGTGTAGACCTGAGGAAACACTACCGAAAGAAACAGAAAAGCAAACCCATCTGGAATATATGAGGATTATCTCCATCTGCATCCCAATTCATCTGTCACAAATTCTGTGTAAAGATGACACAAAATTGTAAATTCCTACCCTCCCTGATGTTTGGCACATTCTGTTTCTCATTAAAAGGAATTAGGTAAAAACGGTTCCATTTCTTGTCTTCCATTTTTTAAACGTTCAATACGTGTTCTGTTAGAACTTCGGCATCTCACGTTTCCAGAGCAGGGCGTGGTTTCAGCTGGAGAACAAGAGCCAAAGGTGCTGTGATGAGTTGTGCTGCAGTCACTCGTTACAGTAACTGGTATGGACAGCAAGGAGCGGTGGCCTTTCTCTTGTGACGGCTGCAAAGCGAGGCCCAGTGGAACAGGAACCGCTCTACAAGAGCTGACTCAGCTCCATGGTGGGGAAGAAACACTGGGTCTGCTTTATGTATGCAGGCTGATGTTAATTCCAAATGGCATCTCACCTTGTCATATTTCACAGAAAGGCAAAAGCGAGAAGTATTAGCAAACACTTCGGGTTTTAAGAAAATGATCCCTACAATTCAAAAGTTTGTTACATCCTTCTGACCAATTTTCTAACATAAAGAGGTAGTTCTAACCATTTTTAAATGTTTCAGGAAGCAACATATGGTATGCATGCAATATATGCTGTCACAAAGTTCAAGGTTACAAGTGGCAAATCCACAACCATCTGTGCAACACAAAATTACATTAAAAAAAAAGCAGACAAGCAAATACTGCAAAAAACCCATGATAAGAAAAGTACTGTGGAATCATAGAATGGTTTAGAATGGGTTAGAACAGGACCTTAAAGACCATCTAGTTCCAATCCCCCTGTCATGGACAGGGACACCTTCCACTAGACCAGGTTGCTCAAAGCCCCACCCAAACTGGCCTTGAACACCTCCAGGGATGAGGCATCCACAACTTTTTTGGGCAACCTGTTTGAGTACCTCACCACTGTCAAAATAAAAAATTTCTTCCTGATAACTAATCTAAACCTACTCGCTTTGGTTTAAAGCCATTCCCCCTTGTCCTGTCCCTACCTGGCCTTGTCAAAAGTCCCTCTCAATCTTTCTCGTACCCCCCTTCAGGTACTGGAAGGTGCTCCAATGCCCCTCTGGAGCCTTCTCTTCTCCAGGCTGAACAACCCCAACTCTCCCAGCCTGCTTTCACACGAGAAGTATCCCAGCCCTCCAATCATCTTCATAATTTTGAGACTATCATTTCTTTTGACTAGTCCTGAGTTTAAAAAAAAAAGTGAAGAGAATAAAGCGTCATCAGACTGCGTCTTGAAGTTTTAGCAGACGTGTTTTGGAGAATTACCTTACTTTAAATGTATTTTCAGTAATACAATGTTCATGTAGCAATTCCACGCACCTCCACATTTATTTTTTGGTACCGTAATTTTTTGATGCAAAAATAACACCAAAAAAAAAGCATCCTAGTGTCTGTGATGGGCTTAACAGGGATTAAGCACTGTAAAGCTAACACATTGTCATAATAGCTGTATCTTCTCCACAGAATAATAGGATGAAGCAACATAATGCTACACTTGTACAGCAAACTCCATACCGGATGAGCCACACAGTTGTGTTGACAGTGCTGATTAACTGCTCTACCTTGCATTTGCAGAGATTAATTTCATGTGAAAGCATCCTAATAATAGATGTTCAGACTGAGCTCTGCTATTACACAACAGGACAGTAAATTGGCCAGTAGGAGATTTGGGTCTTGCTGAGAGATAATGATGAATACCTGTCAGTACAGCAGTTGGTCTACTTCCAAACAACCTAAAAATACATATCCTGCTTATGCTGCTCACATGGGGAAACATGTAATGTCTTCAGTGCATCTAAAGGCTAACCAGACAATCAGTGGTCTAGTCTAACCCTGCTAAAAATCCCTTTGAATACTTCTGCTTGATGCACAGTAAACCAAACCAGCTAAAAAGATGCCTGGTTTATAACCGTACTTGTGAGAGTCTCAATCCATGTCTGCCTCTTTTTCAATAAAACAAAGTAGGCAATCATTCACACCCCAAATATGTACAAATAAACCTTACTAGTCAGTATTTATGGCCTATTTTCTGTTGCAGAACTTTAACAAAAGGGGTACTGCAGTGCTTGTAAAGGCCTTCTGCAGCACTGACTGCAGCTATTAAAACTCAGACCTTATTGTTTATGTGACTTGTCCTTTATTCCACTGTTGTCTGAATTATTTTTCCTTTCTTTCATTCCTTCTGGGATTTTGTTCCTTCCATCCCTCTTCAGACACAGCAAGATAGGAAGGGCTTCTCAGGGGTAGGACATGCTGCTCAAAACCACTCAAGGTTCAGCAGGACAGGCCATATATCATTCCATTTAGCTCAAACACAACACAGAACTTAAGAAGTCTGTTCCAGTTGTCAATTTTATTCGAAAGGTGTCTTCTATACATTTTTAATATATAGAAATAAATATGAAAGGCCTATACAAATATCAACACTTAAGAGAGTACCAATACTGCCCTTCATTTTTTATACTGATCTTTCAATACTTAAAGGGACAAAACTGCAGCAAACAGCCCACATCCTTAATAAAATAAATTTTACAAAATCTCTGATAACAATGTCCATTCATGTCTAACAGAACCTTTTAGATGGAGTTCTCTTTTACATACATGCAACTTCAAAATGAAAAATGTTCAGCTGCCTTTGAGATGTTCACAACATAGACTGACGTACGTTTTCCTCAAGATGGACAGTAAAAAAAGTCATACTTAAGTTATACTTCAACGCAGGAATTCAGCATTGTCACTTTTAATGACATGCTCTATTAACATAGTATTTTTGAAACACACACCAATAAATTAAAAGGAACACAATCTTGCCTTCAAGTAAAACCCAAATAATTTAAAAAACTTCAGAACGGGCATTTGCTTTTATATAACATGATTCTTCCCAAAGCTTTAAAAATTTAACACTACATAAAATGTTTTTGGTATAAAACAATATCATAAAGTAAGTAAGCCTTTCGCTTCTTGTAAACCACAACTGACAGACAATTTCCCATAAAGTGATATTTTTCTAACATAGGGCATCATCCACATGCATTTATGCAATGTCACCAATTTAGACATTTAAAAGAGCATAAAGCAAAGTATGTGCTTAAATGGTGAGAGGAATGAATAGTATATCAAATACAACTGCTCCTTCAAAGGTTGGTTATTTGTTGGGGTTTTTTTGATTTTTTGTTTTTTTTTGAAGAAAATGTCAAATCCCAACAATATTGAAAGGAGACCACATCATATAGCAAAAACCTCTTTTATCTTTCCTGAAGGAATTTGTCCTCATCCCAAAACTAAAAAGTTAATTTAAACCTCTTTTATCTTTTCTGAAGGAATTTGTCCTCATCCCAAAACTAAAAAGTTAATTTAAGAACTGTAGATTAAAATTCGTGTAAATCAGAAGAAATATTTCCTATTTGGACAATAAAACCATAGGCTTTAGCTAAGAAAAAATATAACATTACAATTTGCTGTAAGTGCAGAAAAGCCCAATCTAGCAACTCTCTCATGTTGATTCAATTGTTTTCACTCAAGGAAAGTATACAGAATTTCCCTCTCCTTCATTATTTAACTTACATAAATAACTGTTTGAAGAATATGTATGTTTAACAGTTTACCCACATACTAAATCTAAAGGGCATTTGGAAATGTGTTTATCCTGTTTTACAAAAGAACTACTGCTTTTAGAGTGTTGCAACAATTTTATCTTTCCATCAAAATAAAGCTTTTTGAGCTCATGTTACTAAACAGTATTCTCTACTTCTAGATGTTTGAATGCTTGGCTTATTGGAGAATTTGTAGATTCACTGAGAAATAAATGGGACAAGTGTCTGCTCAAGGGCAGATATCCAATACGGCTTGGCTTGGAATAGCAGTTGTGTTGTAGGGTTCTCGTTCACAGCATCGGAGTGTTTCCATAACAAACTTCCTTGGATCACTGTAGTTCTCTAACCAATTTTTACTCCTCTGAACCCTGTCTGAGCTCACCCAACAAAACTAAACACATTGCAAGAGAGGTTTTGCAGGCATTGCTAGAGGTTCCGCAGGCCAAGTGTGGTGGACTGTTTCCCAGCGGCGTGAGAGTAACAATCTCAGGGAAGTTTTCATGTGAGTTGTATGGCATTAATCTGGCCCACAAAACCTCCTTACAGTGATGAGACAGTAAGACTCCAGCTCAGCAGAGGGTTTGAGATTCAGGTTAGAGATCCACCATGGTGGGGATGGGAGACAATGACAGACCAAAAGGAAGACAGACCATATACACAAAGGCTTGCAGTGTTATTTGGAAAAAAAACCCAAAACAAATCCAAAACCAACAACCCAGACACTTCCAACGTAGGAATGCATTTACCAAAAATTAAACTTTGCCCCATTATGAATGATTTGAAGTCTGGGTTCCTGAGCTTGGTACTGGACAGGGGAAAGGGCAAGGGCAAGTGACTTGTATCTTAAATTATAAAGCAGTATCATTAGGACAGTATTTAAAACCTATTATTAGAAGAATGAATAATTTACAAACATGACTTTAAGAATATCATAACTAAATAGTAGTTATAGAATTTTAAGTTCAGAAGACCTTAATCTTCTTTCTTTTGTGTTTGAAATCGTTCCATTAAAGCCCTAAATATATTTCCTGGTATTTTCTGATGTTTATCTATGAGAACTTGGATTGCTGCTTTTGTCTGTAGGGAAAGAGAAAAGGTTTTGGTCAGAAAAACTCAACTTTATACTGCTCATATAATAACAACATTTCTTTTTCATCCTTTTAAACAGCACACAACTACTGTAAGTTCAAAATACTGTTCTTCCATATTTAAGCTGAAAGGATGTAATTGTGGCAACATTGCCAAGAAACAGACCAACAAACTAGTATCTCTTATCTCTGGTAGCTGTGTTCACAACCTCTATTAGTGATACGCAAAAGTCAAATGACAACAGAGTAAATTCATGAAGAGACCTATGTCTATAAAGCATGTCAAGCACCTGCATGATGTACTGCAACTCAAACTCCTGCCTATGCCCAGGTTTGCATCAGTAACACTCTTCCAGTGGGCATCAACTTTGCTTCTACACACACTCAGAAGCAGCACTGGAAACACCACTGTGTCTCAGCACATTTGACTTGTACAAAGTAATGCCCCCCAGATCGAAGTCTCCTGAAAGAACCGGTCCTGTAACACATGTTCATGCCACTTAGCTGCATGTGACAGCAGCCTTGACTTTCACTCAAAAAACAAAGAGGCCAAGAAGTGCACCGCAGTTACTCTTATTATATGAAAGCTCTATAGGGAACGTTCAAAAACAGGGCAACATGCAAAAGCTGTGGTGAGAACACACCACAATCTTCCTATTCTGCCTAGACAAACACAGGCTAGTGAATTCGTAAGGCCAGAAAGGAGAAGAACAGAGAATTATTTGCCTTTGTAAATCAGTGGTCAGCAAGGGCAGGTGCCGGTAGAACGTCACTTGTGTTGGTACGAGCTCCCACTGTTTACATGAAGTAAGCGTGATCAACTTTTAGGTCCTTGGAGAAGGACTTTATACACCTGGCTCTACGTGACTCTACAGATCTAAAATTTGTATTAGGTAAAAAATTTGAGCTTAATGTTTTTTCTATATATAATGGGAAAATGCATACAGTGCCATAGCCTGAAACATGAGGGACAACTTTAAAATCACTCTAACTGGCTAGGATTCTAGGGAATTTGCATGCTAGGGGCCTTCTCTAGCAGAATCAGAACTGAAGTTCAGAATTAAGTGAGGGCTGGCACAAATGAAATATGGCAATGCATGTTTGAAAGTAATTTAAACACATTCTCTGCTGCAAGCCAGCAGTTCGGAAGTTCCGCCACAGTTAACCCGGGAAAGAAACAACCAGTTTTCCATAACCAGGGCCTAAGATACTGCAGACAAACATTTTAAGAGTCTTTTTGCAGAGACCTAATCATAGGGTAAACAGATGAGGAGAGACAACTGAACTGACACCTGCATGGTCTCTCTAAAGGGAAGTTTTTGGAATATTTTAAGTCACCATCTGTGGAGTTCTCAAAAATACCTATTTCAGCCCACTCTGTCTCACTGCTCCACCACTTAACTGGTTTATGTCTTTGCACTGTGAAATCTATTAATAAACTGAATGAACATGAGGACCTGAAAATCCTTTGTATAAGGCATCCAAATCTGAATTAGAGGAATATTTAGAAGTTAAATTGTTGGGTTAGAAGCTTGACAAAACAGAAACACACTAAACAAAGCAGTGAAATGCTTTACCTTTTTTTTTTTCAACTGTATGTAATTCCAACAGTTTGTGAACATAGATTTGCTATGTTTGAAAGGCCTCCTTAGTATTTTTCTGAAAACACCAGGAAGCAGAACACTTCCCCTTGGGTGAAGTGCTTCTCTTTGTCAACCCAGAGCTGTCTTATCTGACCTAACTTCTTCAGTCTTTAAAGCAAGTTGTTCCTCAAAGCAAATGTAGGGTGCAATAAACTTTAAAAGACCTAGAACATCTGCAAGTTGTAGTAATAAAAAGATAGTATTTAAGAAGGACATTCAGAGCTAGGCAAGTACAAAACTTACCATGATTCCACCAATTTCTATAACTGGCTCCTAGACAGAAATAACTTGACAAGACTATTGCAGTGGTTTTTATCAGAACATTCAATATTTTAGATTTATACATATAGATATCTATCTTACCTTATCAGCTAGTTCTTCAGCAGTCATATTTGGTTCATATGGAATGGGTTCTCCAATAAATGTACGTAGTTTGACTGGAAACCCCCCATACAAGGGAACTACTGGCAATCTAACACGCTCATATAGTGACCTAAGGATTTCTAATGTGAAAAAATGTAGCGGAAAGCAGGGGAAAGGTGGGGAAGGGAAGGGAGAAGGGGAGTGGGGGAGGGTAAAGGAGGGAAGAGAGAGAGAGAGAGAGAGAGAGAGAGAGAGAGAGAGAGAAATTATTCTGTAAAGTTTTTTCTCCCAATATGTCTTAAAATTGAAACTGGCTTGTAAAGTAATCTACCCCCCAACCCAGACTCTCAAACAATGTGTCATCTCAAGTGCTATCCTACCTTAACTTTCATTTCCTAAAAGCTGCATTAATGATAATATCAGATTTGTTTCTACCCTAACTTGGTGTGAAATCTTTCCTCCAAAGAGTAGCTGAAACGAGAAGGAAGAAGAGAGAAATTCAATAGCTGCCTCTCTGGAGAGGAAGGGAATGCTACGCAACACAGGTTACAGGTTCAGCTCATTTGACAGGTTAGCATTAGAAACTAGTATTGGAAGACTGCACTGTTCAGTCCCACTGAGGTCTAGAGGATCAGAAATAGCCTTATCTGCCTGAAAATCAGTCATGCTAACATACTGAATTGCTCTTTCAGATCACACACTGGTTGCAGTTAAACAATATAAAAAGAGAGAAAAAACGGGTATTTCAATCAGCTCTAAGAGGACACATTCTTCCCCACATGCCACCTTCTAAGTGTTTATCCCAAATGTACCCAGAAGAGATTCTTTGAAAAATGTACGTCAATATTATCTTTCTCAATGTCAGACATGAAATTCCATTAACTGGGGTGTTGGCATAAGAAAATCCTTACTGATCAAGATGTGAATTTTCTGTACACAACCTATAAAAACAAAGACAAAACTACTGAAACTGGCATAACACCTCCAGTGATCAAGAGAGTTACATTCCTCAAGCAACTCTGCTGTTGAATCCAAGTAGCATAAATGATTTTGGCTTCAATTTCTTCTGTTTGGAATTCTCCCGAACACAGCAACGATTAATTGCTGTTTATTTTTGTACAACATGAAAAATGTGTGAATTATTCTAGCTTCTGCATCTGATGCCTTGGCTTTCTCCATGCAATATATAGCTCTTAAATGGAGGGGGGAGAAACTGAACTGTGTTGCTCTGCAGCCCTCTGATGAAAGTGATGCTGCCATACTTGAGGCAGAACCCGTGGTGTGAAGGAGACTTGTTTAGGCCCCTCTGCTAGGTGGTAACTAAGAGAATACAACAAAGAGGGAGTTTACCACTAGCAAATGAGCAGAGAAATGGGCATCTAATCATCCCAGAGATGGACCCTTCAGACAAAGACCCATCTATTCATGTTCTGGCTGCAAGTTCCATAGAGATAAGGAAGGAGAGCTGCCAAATGCAGGGTTTTGTGAGGAACCACAGGTCTAGTGCAGAACAGAAAAGCAACTACAGATTAAATGTAGTTCAAACCATTCAAACTTTAAGTGCAGTTAGAGGTGTAAGCACAGAGCTTTAGGAGGACATTTAAAGGAATTATGTGTCAGTTGCAAACCTGTTTGCCTTGCTTCTTAACAGACAGCAGAAAACCTACAGTTGGCCTAGCAGATGTAAGCAGAGAAAAAAGTGCTTTAAATTTTCCTTCCTGTTTCCTTTCTTCTACTGCTTTTGTAAAAGAACACTTATGTGGAAAGTAACTTAGATAAGCCAATGCCACATCTAATGCTGATATTAAATCCTGGTAACGTCTCTGAATTCTACCGGAGAGCAAACGTTGAGAAACAAGGCTAAGTTAAATCTCAAACTTATATGAGCATTATTTCTACAAAGATAGGCTAAACACATATGGGAAAATAAACTACAAAAAAATAGAAAATATCTTACTTATTCCTCCTAATGTCCTAAAGCCTTCTCGAACATTTTGTGTAAACATAGGAATGATGGGCTAGGAGGGAAAAAAAATAATTAAGAATTTAAGGAAGATAGCACTATCTAAAAAACTTCTACCTCACTCAAACTCAACAAGCAAATTAATTTCAGAAGTGTTTCTCAGACAAGGATCTATAGAGAGCAAAACAAGTATTCTGAAGTTCTTCTGTGACCTTCTGCCATGAGGTTTCAAACTGTAGAATACTACAAGATTTCAGTGAGTCACTTGTTTCAGCAAGTCTATTTTCTTAGAGCAGTCCAGAATTTCAGAACCTATGGAACATTTAGGTGTCCCTCCCCCCATCTAGCAGTATTTGCACAGTCGTGACTTAAGTGCTTAAACCTCTTACCTAATTTGTAGTTATGCTCAAAGGGAAGAATTCACAGGATTGGGACACTAAACTTTTCTGATTCCTCTCTGCTATGCTGACAGTATTGCTTCACACTTGATGTGTCATATTCAATACATGTCCATGACTTATTTCTGCTGATGAGTATTAGGAATGGTGTTGAATATTTCAAGTTTTTATTGCTGTTTTTGAAACTGCAAACAGCTGTCAAGATTTACAAGAACTGTGAGGGGGTCAGCTACTATATAAAGTTTTTCAGTATCATTTTATAGTATGTACCCAGTGCACACAGCATCATCAGAAATACAGAACTCTTCATGGGATTTTCATAGATTCGAATTCTTTTAAACTTTTCAAAGACATGCATGGAGATGAGCTAGCACATTTAACTTTTCAGACAAGAATCAAGTTGGGATTTTTTTGAGAGAAAAAAAGGTCTGTAAATAGTTACAGAAAATAAAAAGAAGTGCAGCTGCCTAAACTGAGTATCTTTTTTCTAGAATGATCTTATTTGGAACATCTTATTTTTGACATAGAGGTAGAAATTTTTTTTTATGTGACAGAAATTCTGGCAAAAAATCTGCTGAAATTAGACAACTTCAACAAGGTGAACGTCCCAGTTTTAGACACATTTTTCTGATTCTTCCCAGTTTTCAGACACATTCTTCTTTCCATGAGGAGTTCTGCTTATGATTCAAGATGACTTAAAAGTTCATCTTTAATCTAAATAAAGATGTTTTTCCCACTTTCAGCCTGCCTCTAACACTCTTCCCATTTTACTGTGGTAAAATTTTACCCTCAGGGGTGTTTTTAGGGGAATGAAGCTACAAGACCCTTGTGAGTGCATAAAGAGAACCAAACACACATCCAATAAAATAAATGTAACTAGTACAGTCATAAATGAATCTCAAGTATGGCCTTTCACATGCTATTACAATACATTAGTAAAATCCAAACCTGTTGAAAATACCTGTTTAAGCAGTGTTATTTTCCTAGTGAGAAAAGTGATGCACACTTGGGTCTCAAAAGTATTCTATTTCTATATAAAACCCAGAGATTTAACTAGTCTGCCTTTGACAGTACCTAAATATAAAACTCCTGGTGTGAGACTTGCTTTTAAATTAGATATATGCAGGCCTTTGGACATATGCACATATCTTTCAAGTACAAATATAGAATGAGAGGGACTCTGAAATGATTCTAATATAGTCACAATTCAAACATATCACACACTGTTGTGCCTTAACAGTTGGTCCCCTATGACTAACTACGTGCCTGCTGACCAAGCCCAATGCTGTACATTGGAACTGAAGAGAGTTCACACCAGTGACCAGCACGTCCTGCTGCTGTACGCCCTGGACATCCCTCACTACCATAAAATGCCAACACAGTACGTAGTGCCAGTGAGTCTATACCCTGCTGGGTCACACCACACTTCAGTGATAGAAGAAACAGCAACATTGAGTTGGACTCCATGATCCTGATGGTCCCTTCCAACTCAGCATATTCTGGGACTCTGATATATAGGGTTGTTTCCCAACCATGCTGGGCAGAGAGGAATAAGTCGCCACAATACTAACCAGGTGTGTGTAAGGCACAGCACATGCTTTTTATGGAGAAATCATCCTGTATTTTGTCTCTTGCTCTTTTAAACTCTGCATTTCCGAACCACACTATTCTTAGCTGACTCTAAAGCCTTCCTATCTATCAAAAGCAACAAAAAGAGTCTTGAAATGTAGTTACTAGAGCAAGTAGACCATACTCATGACAGTCAGAAATCTAACATCAAATATATAATAATCAAAACAGCTTTCTCTGGAAGAAAGTACTAATAACTTATGATTCTTTGCTTCTCTTCCATGATGTGTCATACTCACCACTTTTGCATCAATGGCCACCTGAGCAAAGCCCTTTCGATTACTCCACAAAATAGCATACATTTCATCACTAAAGAGTGCTTCCCGAACTCCACCTGGGGCAATGGCTAACAGATGTCCCTTCTTCAGAGTCCTGACACAAGCTTCTTTTGGTCCATGTATAATTCCTAGTACATCAAGTAGTATTTTAAAACCTGTAGAGTAAGATTATATTAATTCAGAAAATGTTCATTCACACTACCATTGAGTACAGATTCCCAACACAGAACACTATGGCTAAAATTTACTTTTCTAATAAGTTGCAGACCCAAGTCCCCAAGAGGGAATGAAGCTTCAAGTCCAACTTACAGATTTTGGTCTGCAAAGTTGGAGATTTAGGAGTTTCAGTGGCTTTTTGTCATAGTAAAGTCAGGTGTTATCCCACAATCAGGACTAAACTGAAAAAGAACTGTCAAGCCCTCTGTGACATCTTTCAGGTGTCCCTTCAAAGGAGTTGACTCAAGGGCACTGGCTCCTTGCTCAAGCTCTACTGTTCAAACATAGCATAGTCCAAATAAAGAGCAACAAGAAGCAGCACCAGGAAATTGTTGTCGTTTTGTTTTGTGAACTTTGGCAAAGAGCAGTCATGCATAAGAAGAAAAATGACAAAGAAAATGCATCATTCTCTGCATTACAGATCATTGCAGCAACTGACTCTGGTTCAGTCTGTGAGTACCTGGATGGCATTTCACACAAACAGGCATCTGGTAAGCCTCCATTAGGTACACTCACCATCTGTTAATATGGTAACTGAAGTTTTTAACCTAAGGTTACATAAACTCCTCATATCACCTTGACTTTGCCATGTCATTCTGACTATACTCTTCAAGAAACAGCAGAACATCAAAAATTTGCTACAAGTATCAAACGGAACATATCTGATCAAGTCAGACAACTAGTCTATTGTGACAGGACATAACTAGCACAAACCTCTGTTTGCAGGAAATAAGTCCTGTTCAGTTGGTTCAATAAATTTTAAATTTATACAGTATTTATGAGTAGTGCATACCAAAATAGTGACTCTGGATGACTGGGCTGTACAAGAAACATTACTTCTCTTTCTTGAAGTTTCACACTGCAGCAAACAATCTTATCAGCCATAGACAAGGACAAAGAACTGATCTAGTCGAGTTTGCCTCTCAATAACAAATGGATAGCTATGACTATAAGCACACATTTTTTACATACACAGACATGCTAAAGGAGAGTCCAAATATAGTTAAGAAGACAAAGATCTCTCTTATCTTTCAGCTTGCATAAACTAAGGGCTTAGGAAGAAAAGCATGAGGCAACACATTATTAATTTATTCTTAACTCTGATCTCTAACTACTCTTTGTAGCTGGTGTGAGTATAATTACTCCCAACTCATTTCTATACCCAGTCAGGATCTGTCCATACACATGGCAACAGGACACAAGCTGCATTATACCTGTCTCGTATTTTGCTGTGCCTGCCCACACACTGCTGATGACAATCAGTCTTCACCTAGTAGCATTTGCATGAACAAACACCTGAAATAGAGTTTACCTAATGGAAATTCATTTCTTTCAGGTGCTTTTTTTGTAGGATTTTCAGTAGCTGATTTTTACAATGCTTTACATTCCCAAACTAATTAAAACTCTCTGGAATCTAGCTGGTGGTAAAAAGCTGCCTGTCTCTAAGCCCTTTCTGTCAGTGAGCTCAGGAGACAGACAAAACAGTCATGAAAAGGGTTGCGATGAGCAGGAAAAAAAACTCCAAGGAAGCAGAGGCTGTGACAACACTGTTCTTTTCTGTATTGGATACTCTAGGGAAGGGGCAGGGGGGAGGGTGTGTGTGACAAAGCAACACCATGAGTTTGTCCAGTTCAAGTATCGGTAAAAAAAGAACAGAATACTGACAGAATACAGACAAAAACTGTACTACAGAATATTTGTGCGAGGAG
>VZRQ01002125.1:266103-288892 GCA_013397975.1 Machaerirhynchus nigripectus
GGGGGCAGAGGGCGCCGCCTGGCGGCGCGGGCGGGCAGGGCGGGAGCCCGGAACTACAGAATTCCAGAGGGGATTGGGCCGGAAAAGACCTCCGAGATCATCGAGACCAACCTGTGACTGAACACCACCGTGACAACTAGACCGTGGCACTAAGTGCCACGTCCAGTCTTTCCTTGAACACCTCCAGGGACAGTGACCCCACCACCCCCCTGGGCAGCCCATTCCAGTGTCTAATCTGTGAAGAAATCCCTCCTAATGTCCAACCTAAAACCTCCTCTGGTGCACCTTGAGACTGCGTCCTCTCATACTGTCGCTGGTTGCCTGCAGAAAGAGGCTGAACCCCAAGGGGCTGCAACCTCCTTTCAGGGAGCTGCAGAGAGCAATAAGGTCACCCTTGAGTCTCCCATTTCTCCAGACTAAACAACCTGCAGCTCGCAGCACCCGCTGTTCACCCTCCTGCCCTGAGCACCGCTTACCTCCCAGCCGCCCCTTGCCCGCTACCTGAGAGGTGGGTGCGATCCTCCTTCTCCAGCCCCGCTGGTGTTGCCACAGCAGCAGCGGCATCCATGCCTGGCACCCGCTGCAGGGAGTCAGCACTCCAGACACTTCGTGGTTCACACACAGCATTCACGGTGCTGCCAAGGCACTCCTGACTGCCCGACAGCTGTGGGTATAATCCCTGGATTTACGTATAAAAATAAATAAATTAATGGATTTAAAACCAAAAATCGGTCAAAGAGATAAGCGGTGTTCCAGTGACACCGGGTGCAGCTCCGAACACACGGGCATTGATGCAGATACCCTACCTGCTAGGCCGACATGGAACGCTGCCATGGCTGCACCCTCAGCCCTCGGTGAGACGAACTTAGCCAGCTCTTCCAGATCCCTGCCTGCTGTGCTTTTCTGACCAGCTCTCTTCTACACGTACATCATCTGCCTGTTCAGCATCTGCAGCCGCTCAGTTGTGCAGTTGTACACAATTTACTGTGTAACTGTTTCCACTGTCATCCGATTGATGAACTGGTCACAGCCCCAAGCCTGCCAGAGTTCAAGAAGCATTTGAACAGGCACATGGTGTGATTCTTGGGGCTGTCCTGTGCAGGGCCAGGAGTTGGGGCTCGATGATCCTTCTGGGTCCCTTCCAACTCAGGATATTCTAAGACTATATGATTTTATTAATTTACTGTGTTATCAGTATGACATTTTTCCCCAATGCAAAATCTTGTCGTTTGAGCTGGTTAAACCTTATATGCAAAAAAGCTACAAAAACAGAATTTCCCTGCATTGTTTGCTGGGCAAACTATACCTTACAAGAGTCATAAATGCTGCTTTCATTTTGAGGCAGGCACAGCTTGTTTGCTGGTGTTGATTTCTTTTTTGTTGTTGTTGTATGATGGAGAGGCTAAAAAATAAGGGTAGCCGGGGAGTGATTTGATCTGCAATTACATTTCTATTTGTATGACAAGAATTCTAGTTTCTATAACACCATTTTTTAGTTCTAATTTCTATAATACTGCTCTAAAAAGAGTAAAACTTTAGAGGGAGCCACTAAAATAATATAATAACTGATTATTGTTAGGGCAGTATTATAATGTTTCTGGGAAAATGGTTTAAAAATTTTTTTTAGAAAAATCACATACATCATTCAAAATCACTCCTGTTTCTCAATAATAATTTTGTCTATCATCTTGAGACCCCAAAAATACTCTTAAGACAATTGTGACAGAAGATGACAAACAGAAATTATTTTTTTACGCCAGCTCACTTCAGATAAGCTGCAGATAATGCAGTGATGCTGCTAAAAGATGTAATGGCCCAGGAAAAACTTAAATTTTGTTAGAAAATATTAAGAGCTGTCTGAAATAGAGGAGATAGAGGCAGGAATCTCTAGTTTGAAAGATAATCAGTGCTCTGATTACGTATCTCCTACCCAAGGTTAGTTCTCCATTGTGAGTTGCAGCACAGCTCCTAGCATCACGTATCAGAGAGCATGGCATTTGAGAGGTTGTGCAAATTCTGGAGTGTTTAATTGGTCCCAGAATCAGAATCATTTAG
The DNA here is from genome assembly GCA_013397975.1 of Machaerirhynchus nigripectus. Classification (NCBI taxonomy): domain Eukaryota; kingdom Metazoa; phylum Chordata; class Aves; order Passeriformes; family Dicruridae; genus Machaerirhynchus; species Machaerirhynchus nigripectus. The sequence continues at coordinate 268,159 of VZRQ01002125.1, forward strand.
GTTGGAAAGGATGTTTAAGACCATTGAGTCCAATCAATAACCTAACTCTGCCAAGCCCACCACTAAACCATGTCCACAAGTGCCACATCTTCACACCTTCCAAATACCTCCTGGGATGGTGACTTCACCACTGCCCTGGGCAGCCTGTTCCAATGCTTGACAATGCTTGACAAGCCTCTCAGTGAAGAAATTTTTACTGATATCCAATCTAAATCTCTCCCAGCACAACTTCCATTTCCTCTTGTTCTGTCCCTTATTTCCTGGGAGTAAGAGACTGAATCCCACCTGGCTACAACATCCTTTCAGGTAGTTGTAGTTGTTGGTCCCCCCAGAGGCTCCTTTTCCCCAGGCTAAACAACCTCACCTCCCTCAGACGCTCCTCGTAAGAATTGTGCTCCAGACCCTTTACCAGCTTCATTGCCCTTCTTTGGACACATTCCATGATGGTATTAATGTACTTGAAAAATAGGATAGTCAGACAATGATTCTGTCTAGTCCTTCTACAGTTTCTGCAATACAAAGGATGCCTTCAGATTCTGGTTACTATAATTCCTCTTGCTTCTTCATCTGTGTCCATTTTAGTATTCGATAACCTCTTCCTTTAGTTCCTTTTCTCCCTTGACTTAAGCTCAGGCTTTGAATTTTAGCTTGTATCACTGGAGAGCAGCATGTAAGACTTCGTGGTTTGAATTCCTGTTTATGTCCAGGCATATCAGTCAGCATCTTGATCTGCTTTAGTTTATCATCTTCTATGCATGCTGAGTCTCTGCTGGGAGAAAAATCTTTCTGCCTGTATACAGCAGTTATAGTTTACATCTTCAAGTAAAGACTCCTGTATCTTAAGACAGATTTGAGGGGGTTTTTTTCAGGACAGGATTCCTGTCTTTTTGGTCCAGGGAAATAACTCACCTGTCTATCCTTTTCCCTTCGCCAGATGTGCAAGAAACACTTGTGAAGAAGCAGGGTCAGGGAAGAATTTATTTTAATCCAAAGGGTAGATTCAGTTTTCTACTGAAAAATGGGCAAACATTATATAATTTCCTTAGATACTATGTATCCTTTTAAGAATGTGAGAGGAAAGATTATTTACATATTAAAAGTACATGGAGGAAAAATGAGGCACAAAAATTACCTTTCTTGGTCTTTGATGTTAAGACTTGGTTGCATTTAATGGCGTATTGGATAGATTACACAAAGGTCTCCCACTCCCACCAGTAACAACATCCCACAGCCTGTGTACAAAACACATTCTGCTTTGTACTAAGTTTTGCTTTTCCACAAGTTGCATTTGGAAGACAACACTGCTCTTCCAAACAGGCAATTTGGTTCTATCTGTACCAGCAGTGTTGCAGTACTGCATTTTTAGGCAAACCACCAGTAATGATAAGCCTCAAGGATGCATTGCCCAAGAAAGCTCCCCCGAGCCTGTTCCCTGCTCACCGGGAGATTTGAGTAAATACAGCACATCCGTACTGCACACATCACATCCAGGGATTTTCAGGCTGGGGGCAGCCTCATCCACTAAACAACTATGGTGTGGTGCAATAGTGCGTGCATGAACCAGCTCAGACTTGAAACTACCTTCTACATGCATTTGCAATTGCTACACTGAACTAAAGCTTTTTTTTCTCTCTCTTTGAGACCTCTTTTTGTGGGGGGAAAAGTCTTGGATGCAGCAGTCCTGCTTTCCAGGGTATGAACCACTAAGATGATGTGTTTGAAGGAGTCTAATATCTGTTTTAATGAGATTATGGCTCTTTGTATAGTCTCTAGAAGAATGGTCTAAGCAGTAGCTGATTATCTAAAGCAAGACAGTTTCTGTTCTGACACTGTCTGGTGTGGGGCCCATCAGGGAAGGTGCCCCCTGAGGGGGGGTCTCTGTTGGGACACCAACTCTGAGGCTCTGCTCTGAGACTGAACTGTGCTCAAAACACAAACCCACAGATCTGGAAAACACTGCTAAGGCCCTCAGATGTAAGTACGTACTTGTTTTAGGAACCAGGAAAATCTTGGCTGCATGATTTCCTTAGGGGGAATTTAGCTGTTGCATTGCTATTATACCCAAGTCATCTTCATCAGTCTTTCTGAGTTCAGGTTATTCTCAAAGACATTGGGGAACTTTCAAGAGGTTAACTGTTTTCTTCCACCAAATCTGTAGAAAGCTGTAGATTAAACTGGTTAACACCAACTATTAGTGACCAGTGCTGTAAGGACATTGTTTTTTACTGTATGCTGTAAAACCAGTGAAACAAACATAAGCATGCTAATCACTTTTACGGCGTTTATCAAATCGTTCCAGTAAAGCCTTCCATATGTTGCCTGGGATTGTTTGGTGCTTGCTTATGAGAGCCTGGACAGCAGTCTTTGTCTGAAAAGAGAAGAGAAATTTGCCTTTACAGACCTATTTAGGCATGGAGGAACAGTATAATCACTGACTTTTCAGAGGTTCAAGAAAAAGATTTCGCACATAACTCTACTGTAAGAAAATAGCTGTCTTTTATATTAACTATTTGTCCTAATGACACATTTCTTGGAAAAGAAAGGAACAAAAAACAATGACTGCAGTTTGGGGAGGCTCAAATTATGGAGATTTTTCAAATGTGGTCATTACCAAGTCAAAGGAGCCTTTAACACATGCAAACCTTAAGTTTCTGCAATCTCCCATCCCTGAAAGTTTTAATCAAAAAATGATGGATAAAGCCTGATTCACCTCACCTGATCTTATAGCTGACCTTGCTTGGACTAGGAATTTGGAGTAGGAACCTCTGTCTGTCCTTCCCAACATGAATTCTCCCATAATTTTATCATACACAGCATGCACATAATAAGAAAATTCATAATACTCTTTATATGAGATTCAAATGCAAGTTTAGGAAGAGAATGAATACAATATTCTGTATTTCTAAAAGAATTAAGAAATTATCTCCTTTTGGTTTCCCTTATATATTTAAACTTGAAATAAGGGTACCTACATACTCCACTGATCCACCCCAGACATACAGTAGAATATCATTGTGAATATAAGAAAAGAGTAGCCAAACCTTTCCTGACAGATTCATGTCCTAATTCCTTTGCAGGGCAGTCTCAGACAGCAGTCAGCCAGGCCAATTCTTACCTCAAACCTCATTTAAACTGCTTTTTTTTTTAGAGTAGTATCGGCCACAGAAGACCTAACTGTACTCCCAGCAAAGTGGGTGGTGGTCAAAGAGGGCAGCCAAAGGCTTGCCTTAGTGAAGTAAATCAATATAATGGGAAATTTCAATTTCACTTTTGCAGGTACGCAAAATACTCTTCCCCCAAAATACCAGAATATGAATAACCGTAAGGGCAGTCCTATTGCTTCCAGCCTCCTAAAGCTGCTAAGACCAAACTCCACAGCTTGCTGGGGCTGTTGCCTTGTAACAGACCAAACCTGCCTTTCTGGTTTCACTTTTGTGAAGCTCAGAACAACCTGCAGTAGACCCTTAAAAAAAGAAAAAACAAAACAAAAGAAAGAAAAGCTAGTCTTGTTGCATCTTTTGGGGGGCAGCAAGGCATTTTTCTGTAAGTAATTTCTAGGAGTTGATTTGTTTGTGTATTTCCAGGTCATAGCAGGTTTTTAAATTTTTCTTGCGTAAAATCCTCCTTTCATCTTCCATGAAAAAATTTAAAAGCTGCTCAGTTTAGCTTAATATTTTGAAAAATGTCTAAAATCTAGTTCCAGAAACACTTTTATGCTCCTGGGCATCACTAATTTCACCAAGCTGTAGGTACTCAAAATATTTTTACATTTTGGATGCAACTTTGTTTTTTAACATTTTCATTTTGACAATGAGACTGAAGCTCTTGAAGAACTTTGCTTCTAGAGCCCTAAGCTATTTGGTGAAGATTCTCAAAGTTATTTTTTATTTACGAAATTTATTTTCGTGGTTACTGAAAACTGCATTTAAAGTATAGTTTACATCATTTCAGTTATCGTAATTATTATCAAAGTTATCAGAGGCATGGGAGAAACAAAGTTAACAAGAAGACAGAGCTCACACATTTCGACAGGATGAGGGCCTCCCAATCAACTATTACTATGTCAATATTTACTTGTAGGTATTTGTACATTAAATAATCCCAGACCTCAACTGCCCATAGCCTTAACAAGCAAGTAAAAGTGTATTTGTCTTTATTCAAGCATGCAAAAAACTGGTTTCCAGTGCATATACAGTAGAGGGCGAAGTATGTAGTTCAGTATTGCAAGGAGAGAGAGCTTACCTTTTCAACTAATTCCTCTGCAGTTATATTCGGATCATAAGGGATTGGCTTCCCAATGTATGTGCGAAATTTAACTGGAAGTCCTCCATATGGAGGAGTAAAAGGCAATCGAGTGCTTTCATATAACTGTCTAAAAAATCCTGAAATGGTTTATGGGAGGAAAAAGTGAGATTATAGTCACAGAAAACACAATTCAAACGTGAAATCTGATTAATGTAGAAGACTTCTTAAAATTGCGTGCTTTATTTGAGAGTCAGGAAGTTGTTACAGGATTGAGGCAACTGTCCACCAAAACAAAGCTCAATAGACTTAACAGATCATAGAAATAAGACGGCATTAAAGAGCCAAATCACACACACAAACCAGTTATGCACAAGCTATTTCCATAATCAAGCTACCTCTGACCCACAGCAAGTGTTAGAAAATCCAAAGTAAGCAAAAGTCTGAAAAGCAAAATCTAAGATAAAAGCAAGAGAAATCTGAGAGAAAAGAGATAAAACATTCGAAATACATAAAGTATATTTTTAAGTTCTTACTTCTTTCTTTAAACATCCTATAGCCTTCACGGACATTTTGAGTGTACATCGGAATGATGGGCTATGGAAACACAGAAAAAGATAAAAAGGTGGAAATGTTATACCAGGTCTGAATTTCTGTTTTAGTGCCTGTTAATGCAGCTAAGAAAATCACTCAAATACAGAGGGTAATTATCAGTCAGTTAAGTAGTAAACAAGGAATCTTTATATTAAAAACTCCAGGATAGAAATAAAATTCTGGTTTTCAGCTCCCACAAACATCTGTTTTAAAGTCACTATCTGTAAAATGACTGACATTGTATTAGGGTTTATATAACTTCAGTTTTATGTATTTACTGCAGTATCACTGACTGGAACATAAAACAAATTTCCATAGTTTCTCTGCCTAAAGCTTTCATCATGAGTGGTGAATAGGAAAGTATTCAGTTTGTGAAGTCTTGCAGAAAGCATGCAGACATTCATGCTTGGCTCATCTCATCTGCTTCTCAAATAGGGTCTAACTGAAGCAGTAATGTTTGGATAAAACTTCAGTGCAAAAGACCTCTGCAGATCCCTGAGACAAAAAAGGCAATTGTGTGTCCTCACTGACCTGGACTACACACCTTCTGGAGGGTGGATCCTTAAGCACTTACAGAACAAATTCATTTCATCTGTGACTGAAAAGAAACACGCTTGAGATACCTGCACTTGAAACAGTCATGTGTTACAGCCTGAGGTAAGGCTTCATAGTTTGTAGACAAACTGACAGTGGTTGTATCCATATATGCAAAGACCTTTTTTCTCCACTATTGTCCCTTTTCCTTTTTCTGAAACTCTGATTTGAACACATTGTCCAGAAGGTAATGAAAGAAGACTTTTATACTGTTAAGAATCACTACCACAGAACAGAAACTGCAGGCTGAGAAAAAAAAACAAGCAAGAAGAAGACCTAACCAGAGCCTAAAAAATAACTCATAGTGATAGAAACCATTAAAAGATACCTGTGAGAGAACGAAATATCAAACATGAATAAAATTGTAATAGTAAAGCCTTCAGAACAAGAAATTAAGGGAAATTGTTAGAAATAAACCCTTAAAAAGTAATCAGTAACACCTTTAAAAAAACATTTAAGTACTGGACACTAAAAATACCACACCCTGCTTCACCTATTAATTGAATACTGTGTATCTAAGATGTAAAATGTTTGAAACCTATCTGCCACACAGACAAAACACTTTAAATTTTAGGAATAGTGCAAGAGAAACATGTTTAGCTCTAAAGAAATCTGTAACTACAGAAGTTACTCTCATACAGCGATCAGCCACTGAGGTGCAGAGTAGGAAGCAATGTTCAGTCCCTAAGCTTGAAAAAACAGGTACACACGTAAAATCTTACATTTGTAAAGCAGCACAACCAGATCTACAGTAACCCACAGATTTCTATTTGCTGTGCTGGAACTGAGCTGGATCACAGCCAGCCAGCTTGAAAATCACAGAAATACAGGGTAGTTGACGTTGGAAGAGACCTCTGGATATCATGTAGGCCAAACCCCTTGCCCACACATGAGAATTTTACAAATCATAGTTCCTGTTTATTTTTTACCTAACTCAACTTGAAGGAATTTTTTGGCACAGATAAAATTCAGGGATCTTCAGAAACAATGATACCCTCCACATTACCCTGACAAAACCAAGCCATGGACAGAGGGTATTTCTGAAGGTCATGGATTAATTTGACTGAGACAAATATATGTCCCAGAGGTACACTGAGTCATGACATTAAATAGTAACACTCTCTGACTTCTGTTAAGCAGAGTAGTTACACAAAACAAAGTGGAAACAGAATGTGGAAACTTTGCAGGCAAGGATTGAGCCTGAAACCACCTTCCTTGTTTGCTTTTCTTCAACTTTTTCAGTGGAAGGACTATTGAACTTCCGTAATATTATATGATGGATGGGAATGTCTATTCATATATAAAGTAGGTTTTGTCTTGAAATCCCTTTCAAGTACTCTGTGACAGGTTATTAACCACCATGTCATCATTTTGATAGAGTGTATGTGGTTCTTTGGTTGATGGCTACACTGCACGTAGAAAAAATTTTTAAAAGACTCTTAGAATTTAATCTTGCCTTCAATCATGATATCTGAGTAAGTATTAGCAAATTTATATTAATTGCTACATAGTAGAACAAGTTCTGATAGCTGGATGAGTCTATCCCAACATATTTGGTTTTCATGGCTGAGTTTTTGTAGTGTGGGAGCTACAGGGGTGGCTTCTGTGAGAAGCTGCCAGAAGCTTCCCCCATGTCTGGCAGAGCCAATGCCAGCCAACTCCATGACGGACAAGCTGCATGCCAAGGCCAAGCCTATCAGGAATGATAACACCACCTCTGTGAGAACATATTTAAGAAGGAAAAAAAATTATTGCGCATGTGTAATTGTGGACAGAGAAGAGCAGAGTGAGAATATGTGAGAGGAACAGCCCTGTAGACACCAAGGTCAGTGCAGAAGGAGGGGGAGAAGGTGCTCCAGAGCAGAGATTCCCCTGCAGCCTGTGGTGAGGCAGCTGTGCCCCTGAAGCTCATGGAGGACCACAGGGATGCAGAGATCCACCTGCAGCCTGTGGAGGAGACCCATGCCAGAGCATGGATGCCTGAAAGAGGGCTGTGAAGCTGTAGAAAAGCAGTGCTGGAGCAGGCTTCTGGCAGGGGCCTGCAGATCCCTGGAGAGAGAAGCCCATGCTGGAGCAGGTTTCCTGGAAGGACTTGTGACCCTATGGGGGACCTACACTGGAGCAGGCTGTGCCTGAAGGACTGCACCCTGTGGAAGAGTGACCCACATGTTCATAAAGAACTGTTGCCCATGGGATGGATTCAGTTTGAAGTTTGTCTCCTGTGGGATGGACCCCATGCTAGAACAGGAGAAGGACTCTGAGCAGTGGCAGAACTGTGATGAACTGGCCATAACCCCCATTTCCCTGCACCACTGCCGGGAAGGGGGTAGTGCCAAGGAAGAAAGGAGAGGTGGGGCAAGAGGTGTTTTTAAGACTTCTACTTTACTTCTCATTGTCTTGCTCTGATTTTGTTACTAATAAATGCAGTTAATATCCCTAAGTTGAGTCTGGTTTGCCCTTAATGGTATTTGGTGAGTGATTTCTCCCAGTCCTCATCTCAGCTAATCAATCTTTTGCTTTATTTTCTCTCCCCTGTCCGCTTGTGGAGTGCAGTGATAGAGAGGCTTTGATGGGTGCCTGGCATCCACTACACCGCAGTCTTTGGTCAATCTGCAAGACTACTCTGTCCAGTATTGAAAAGGATGCAGCAAGAACAAACAATCAAATTTGAAATGTGTCAAAAGATGGGATCCAGTGATGACTATGGGCCTAACTTCATATAAGAAATTATATATAAGGTTAATATTGCCCCCTGTACTGTTAAATGCACAGCAGTTCTTTTTTTTGTGTGTGTGTGTTTAGTTATCTAAGGCTTGACTGATTCCAGATTTCCAGAGAAATATCAAAAATGCCCAGAGCTCAATGAAGCTTTGCAAGCTCATTACAGCAATGCCCACTATACAGGGATCCAATCAGAGTTCCTGATCATAAAAAACCCACAAAGCTGAATGAGGTCAATAGTAAGAGATATAAGAACAGGCAGCACTCTAAAGGTAAGCCCAGGCTAGTAGCTGTCAAAGGGTTAAATACTCTCTCTGCCCTCCTAGTAACAGTCCTACATAGTGCTTGTTTTACCAAACATTATGCTAAGAACCACAAGACCCTTTCACACTGGAAGAACCTTATCCTCAATGAATACCCACTTCATTAAATAAAATTTTTAAAACCCCCACAAAACAAACCCACAAATTCTGTCAAGAGGAGGTAACAATTTTAGGTACTACTATTCAGCTATTTCCACGTGCTTCTATATTATAGAAGATTGGTAGAATTACGAGGATTACTGGCTAGGAGTCTTGTGATGTGTTTTGATCAGGATGGCAATCTATGTAAGGGCACGCAGAGTTTTTAATTCCATTTTTATTTAAAAACCCACAACCTGTTACATTGCATTATTGTAAGGTTCCAGGTGAAGGGAAAACATCTGGCAAAAGATTATTCAGATGTTTGAAGTAGCTTGGAAGACAGATATGAAAGCAAAATCATTAGAAATCACTCAAGTTTTTGAAGTAACACCTCCTTCTAACTGTTTGAGCACATTATTCATTTAATACCATAAGAAGACTATTGGGGAATTCAAAATGCCCATATGAATTTGACTGAGTTTATCCCATTCACATTCTGATACTTTCCTAGTAGTGGTGGTGCACAGGCCCACACAATATATGAAGTATTGTGACTAACATTTACCAGCCCACACTTTTGAGAGAAAGGATGGGAAAGGGAACAGAAGCACGTAAAACTTGACTTCTAAAAGGCCACATACCAAGACAAGATGTAGAAACAGGACACCAGGCCTAAAATTACTTTATACATTGGGTAAATGCCCCTAAGTTTATTTTAGTGTTTATCTCCCCACAATAATTTAGAGTTATGAAGAAATATTAACCTGAAGCATGCATTGTGCACCTAAAGCTTTGTAGTAGGAGCTTTAGCACAAGAGACCAAAACAAAGTTTGAGAAGCAACAAATTGGATGAGGTGCAAAAGAGATATAACTGAACAAAAATCTGAAAGGGATGTTAAGAAATCAAAGTTTCATGGGAAGAACTCAACTCCCTGTACAGCTTTGCCTATATAGACAGAAAACTTTATGTGGAAGGTCAAAGAGCACTGCAACTGATGAGATATTCATAAGAATGTGAAGAAAAAGAATGTGATATTCATAAGAATGTGATGGTTGTGCAGTTCATGAGAAAGCAGCGGAAAGTGCATGGCAGAACAGATAAAGCCTGGATTTGCACCAGTATTGTCAGACACAAAAAGCACTAGGTATGCTAGGTCTAAATTAAGGCAGAAAACTTGTGTCTAGAGGTGATTATGATGAGAAGTGGCAGTTAGGAAAAAGACAGGGTTGCTGCTCTTTCAGCTGCATGCCATCCCAAATAAAACAATTTCCCAGAGACTGTGGCAGAAAAGCAGTCTCCCATGTGGATTTAGATGGAAGAAGTCAGAGCTAGTGGTAGAAGGTTGTATTCATAGATCATCATCCATATGGAAACTAACTGAAACATTGGCCAGGTGTACATTGGTGGAGCACAAATCAAGAGAAGCACATCTCTAGAGGATGCTGAGGATCTGACATCTACACTGGACACACTTCAGTGCTCTGCTTTTATGTAGAACTAATTCTTGTTTGGCACCATTGACTGAATGACCATTTGACACTGGAGAGTATTAGGTGCCAGTTTTGGCTTAGTTTCAGCCAGAAGGAATGCAGCTCAGGTATTCTAACATGCGTCTCGATGTGAATGGAAGCATGGTCAGGGAGATGCAAGAACTGCTTCAAAAGCGCACACGTGATTCCAACTCAGACACTGATGCAGACACATCTTGGGTTAGTTGATGCAATCTTTCACAAACATGAGGAAAAGTAATGGTAAGGACAAAATCCTAGACCCTCCCAGAATGAATAAGGAGAAAGATAAGGATAATATATTAAAGAGCTGCAAGAAAATGACTGGGTATGTGGAAGTAAGATAAAGATGTTAAGTCTATTAGAATAAGGAGAAAGAATGAAACCTTAGGGCAATATGGAGAAGGACCACAGTGAAGATCCCTGAAATACAGTTGAGACACTGGACACCTGCATGATGGAGCTGTAGACATGGAACCGCAGAGATGGATGCTTTGAAACAATCAGGAAAGTGTCTGACAGTTCCACAAAATCCTTTCTCCTTGTGAATTAATGTGCTTGAGGAAAAGTGATGGGAAAAGGTAATGAAAGCTTTACTTCCCAGCCATTTCTTTGGGAAGATTTTCCAACAAATGCTCCTAAGCTGCATTTTATAATGAAGCACAAGTGCAGAAAGCATAAACCGGGATTGGTAACATGTGGTACTCACCACTTTGGCTTCCAGAGCGACCTGAGCAAAGCCTTTTCGATTTCCCCACATGAGCTGATAACTTTCGTCGCTGAACAGCGCTTCTCGAACTCCACCTGGTGAGATGGACACCAAGTATCCATTCTTCAGCGCAGTGAGACACTCCTCCCTCGAACCTGGTATAACACCCGTCACTTCCAACAATAATTTAAGTCCTGAAATAAATAAGTAGCAAATGCATATATCCCAAATACTGCTTGCGTTTAGGAGCCAGATTACAGCTAAATCAAAATCTAGTAGCTACATATTTAGACTAAGACAAATTTTTACAAAGGAAGTAAGACACCTACAGAGTAAATGTTGGCAAAATGATGAATATGGGACAATATTTTTGCCCAAATATTATGAAGATGAACCATCTTGTCAGGAACATCTCAATTAAAAAATGCTTCCACATGCTATCTTCCATGATTATCAACTAAATTATGTAACCAAAACTTGTGGGTCATAGCTAGAAATCTGAAAATAAGCATCTATTCCTCTCTCCTTCATGTCTTAATACAGAAAAAAAAAACCAGTCAAATAAAGATTACTACAAAAATAAATACCTGACAAGCAGCTATTTTTGGTGTTCTTTTAAAACATGATGTTTAGCATTTTAAACATTGAGGGTTTGAGTTGTTTAATTGAGTATTTCGTGGTTAAATTGCAAACTATGTGGCTCAAATTGCACTGCTCTGAGACTCTCAAGGTGCATGAATGACAGAAGCTAGCAGAGCAATTTCAACACCACAGGAACAGTTCAGAGAATCTCCTTCCTCTGTTTCAATGACTGGGAGTTCTCTAAAAGACAGATTGAAAACCATGGAGGTACTCTATGCTTTCTAATATTATCTTCATATTTTAAATATACCAGTTTGGAACTCTGATATAAAGCAAACAAGCATTTCCTCAATCTTCAAATTCCCTGTTCAAACAACATAGTTTGAAAAGAAATTTTTTGTATTAATAAATGGAAGCAACAACTATAGATTGACAGAAGTCTGCAACAGAAACTTTGGAAGACAGTGGATAACACAGTGCTGAATCCTGTAATTTAATTGTATTTAATCTTATTCAAGGCAACATATTTGACAGATCTTTCTGTCGAAGACAGATGTTGACTTTGTTTAATACCTTTGTGAACTTAGACATATTTCTGTTTTATCCTAAAGTCAGGAATGCCATGTCCTTATTAAGCAAAGAGGTTCTTCATTTGTTTGGCTTTAAAACTTCTGAGAATTATAATGTATCACATGAAAATATTATCACTTCTCATTCCTCTTTTCCAGGTCTCACAGAATTTTTTATCCCTCAGTCATGCAAGGCTTCTCTCTGATGTCCTAGCTGTTCAAAGGAAGCCATGCCACACCTCTGAACCATCCTTGTCCTTTTTTTGTAACTTTATAACTTTGCAGCTATTCTGAGATGGAGAGAGTTAGTAATTCACAAGAAGAATTCTCCTGTAATTAATCCTGTATATAAATTGAACTGAGGTTCAGCATATGCTCATGAGCATTCCTTAAAGAACCAACCTGTGAAGTGCAGTATTTCTTTGCAAAAAGTAAGTAAGCACAGTAGAGCAAGTGAAGGTTAGGGAGAAATTTCACTCAGCCTATTACTTTTAGCCACATTTTCTACTAATGCAATGGGGAAGTTTAACCTCAATTATTTGTAGTCTTTCTTGCCAGATGTCTTTTTATAGACTTTTTAAAGGTTGACACAACATTTGCCACCTTCTGTTGCTCTAGCATGAACATAGTGCAAGCAATATATTTTGTACGCACCAGTAGTCCAGCAACTGCACAGCTGAGCGTGTTGCTTAGTACTAACAAGTGTGTACTATGTATTTGTAATAAAAAGCTGTGCTAGGGACACTTCAATTTTAAATAGTACCCTCTTACCTATCCCTTAAAAAAGGAGTTTCCTTTGCAACATTTTGCTAAACTTTCTCTTTTTTTGAGGGTACTCTTAAAAGCCAATCATCTTTTGATGACTTCATACTTCTGATGTGCTCAGTACTACACAGCATTTACTAAGTATGCTTGTAGAAAATTATTGTATTCTTTCTAGGGGTGCATTGAATATGGTTTTTGCATCAAATTTGCTTGAGTTTATGCTACTTGTTTTCAGGAAAACTTCCTTTTCTGAAGAGTGTCCTTCTACTTCTAAATAGCTTCCTTTATTCTCTGTTATTAAAATAGTTTTCAGTATTAGTGGTATAAAAGTGACTTTATCTCCCTGCTACTTCTTCTGGACACTCTATGCCTCGTTTTTCTAAAATTGAATTGTCTTTGCTTCTTTGTATCTTCTCCTGACCAGTCAGCACTAGTTCAATAGTAGAGTCCTATCCAGCACTTTCTACTGAGGGATGACATTTCATCCCAAAAGGATTATACAACTGTTTGTTGGCTTTGGAGAGTTTACTGATGTTTTCACTGACAATACAGGATATTCCACCCTGTTTGTCCTGTTACATCTACCAACTTTTAGTTTAAAAGTCTAAAAGCAGTCTTTTAGTTCAAAAGCCCTCTTTCAAGTATAGAAAATGTAAAGTTCACCAAAACCAGAACATATTAGGTGAATCCAGGAAGCTTAAATACAAGAGAACACGTTCTTACCTGGTAAACGAAACACAAAATGATCAGCTACTGACAGACAAATTCTTTTCTTCCAGAGAAACAGCCTAGACAAAAAGTAAAGGTAGTCTATAGGAATAGCTCCATGGTAATACACAAGAATGCCTGGTCCTTCTGGGAGGTTTCCCACACCATGAAGCTCATAACCTGTTTGGGATGGAAAGCAATACAGTGACAATGATATCTGTAAATCACCTGGCAGTTTAAAAAAAACTATTTACTGTCCTTTGTTAAACGACTTTCAGAGAGTTGTGAAAGCCTCTGCAGTAGCTTTTAAAATAATTAAGTTCTGGATGGAACTTTTGGTCAATAACAGAGAGAAAGTCCCTCAAACACCACATCTAATCAATGGACTGATTTGTTGGTCAGTTTAATCATGATATCAGACCTGAACCTGACACTTTCCCCAGTGAGGGAACTAAATTATATATTTCCCATTAGGAACTTCTTGTAAATAGTACAATAATAATAATTATTCTTAAAAATTGGGAACTGGTGTGAAAATGCTTCATTTTCAGAATTAGAGGCAAACAGTCTGGATGCTTTCCTGAAATCTGAAAGTATGAATCTCTATTCTATATTCAGGAGAAGGAAGAGTTTGGGATTTTCCATAATAAGGCGTTCCTCTTTTAGAGAAGGTGAGATGTTTAAATTGAAACCATTATCTGTAAGAATCCCAAAGAGAGGTTCTTTCCACAGGAGTTAAATGTATTCACTTCACAGTGGGAGGGAATTTCCTCACAGACATGCACTTCTATGAATCCTTGTCATGACTCTTCCTACATTTGATTTAGGTTTCAGGTGGAGCCAGACTAGAAGGCTACTGTATACAAAGGCTTGGGAAAGTCACAGCTTCTGCCAGCTAAGGGCTCTGTTCCACCTTGTCTGCCTTCATTTCCATCCCTGCTACAGCTCCTGCCATGAGCCATTTGGATGGGATTGGAGTAGGCAGAGTGCTAGGAAGACACGGAGAAAGTTTTATACTGCAGGATGTTCAAAAATGCCATGCAAAGTATAATAAATGTAATTTATTTGCATCCATTTGGAAAAAAAAATTTAAAATTAAAACTTCTGTGTATTTACCACTTACTGTAATTCAAAGCTTCAGACAAGTCATGTCATACTTACCATGCCATATTCTTGCATATATATCCCAAAAGCTTGCTATAGTTTTTCTTACACTATCCCAAACATCACTCAAGGGATCTGCTTTTACCTCATTGTTCCTCTGATATATTACAAGCAAAATATTGGTAAGGTAAATGAAAAAGACGATTGTTAAAGGAACTATAAAAAAAACTAATATTGCACTAATTGTGAGTGAGGCAATGATCAGATGAAAAACGTATTTCTTCAGGAACTCCACAACAGTCCATTCTTCCAGTGCATAGGCAAGGCAGCTGAGGTTGGTCATTGATATCTCTCCTGAAGCACAGGATTCTTTTCTATCTATCATGTCCTGCATGAAGAAGAAAAAAAACAAACAAACAAACAAACAAAAAAAAAAAAAACAAACAAAAACAAAAACAAACAAACAAACAAAAAAAACCAACCAGCTGTAGTTTCTCAATTTAGGGAAAAAGCTTTCTGTAAATACACCTGATGCTTATTTTGGTATAGCACAGGTTCAAACATTTTGTGTCTCTCTGGCATGCTAGAATAGCTGCTGGCTATGAGACTACTCATCTATTTATGGAATAGGGGCTGAAACAAGAAAGGCTGGTGTTCAACAAAGCCTCAGGATCCCTGCGACATGGCTGATCAGAAGATTTCTCTCAAGAGGGTAAGTGGAAAGTATTTTTAGCAGTATTAGCCAAGAAGACTGCTGCCAGAGATGTGGGCTCTCCGTATCCTCTGTAGAGAGTCCAGCCTGGGCTTTTCCCTCTCAGTTTGGCAGTAAGGGCATCAGATAGTGGAGTGAGCAGCTGAAGGGCCAGCAAGCAAAACCAAGGCAGTCATGGCTCCTTCACAAGGCCTGGAGGTGTCCAGGACATTTGGTACTGCTGTTAGCACTGGGAAAAGCATCTTTTCACCCCTCATCTGTACAACACACCTTTCTTTCAGATCTCCCAGGCCTACCAAAGGCCAAGAGAGCTCCATGGCCCTACTGATATGTTTTACACATGCAACTCCCTAGTTAGTCCGTTCCTACAGCTGACCCTGCCTGCCTGACAGCAGGTAGTGGTTACACTGGAATGCAAGAGCACTCCAGAACTGCTGGCTGCTTTTAAGATTCTTGAGCATTAGCCAGAGATTTAAACACTGCAATCCAGTTCAGTAATCTATAACTGAATACAGATTTTCTTTGCCTCAGTCAGGTTGCTACTTGTTTAAGGAGTAGATTTTTCCACTCCAGCACCAGAACAAGTACCTACAAGAAACAAATCATAACTGCCAAAGTCAGTGCCAGGATCATAAAATACAGCAAGCTCAGACTTCTCTGACTTTACATCTTCAGCTGTGTACTTATATGAGCAAACCTGCTGTACACTTCTGTTTTCCTTCTTTGAAGCCTTGGGTAGAATATAGGGGTGGACTGGTGTAAAGCACAGCTCCCTTCAGAATTACAGACGACAAGGAGTACAGCAAACAGCAAAAGTGGAAAGCAGCCATGAACAAGCACTAGCAGCTAACACACAGCAAGGCAAGCAAGTCCCGTGGCAAGCCCTGCAGAACGAGTAGCTGCAGTAGCTATAAATTTGGTCTCACACACACCAATGATACCTGTCCTTATCTCAAACCCTTTGAACTCCACATTTTGGACACCAAAAAGGACCACTAGGTTTAACCCCAGCAGGCAGTTGATCAGCACACAGTTGCTCACTCACTTGCCACTGCAGTGAGATGGGTGAGAGAATCAGAAGACTCTAAGTGCAAAAACTCTTGTTTTGAGATAAAGGCAGTTTCATAGGTAGAGCACAAGCTGAAAGGATAGTGAACAAAAAGGACGCAAGCACTGTGTTAAAACATGCTCAACATGGTACAAACAAATGAAATCAGTGTGACAAAAAGTCACAAGAATTAATATAGAATTGTTTATATCCTGATGACTGGTGCCTGACTAAGATATAGGAAGACCTGGATATTTTCACTGAAATGAGATTTTATCAATAACATGAAAGAAAAAAAGGAATAGTCTGCATGATTCAGATATTAAAATATCTGTTTAGACAGTGCTTAGGAGGGATAAAGCTGATGGTGTGGTGCTACTCTATAGTAAGTTGTTGTTTATAAAGTTCTAATAAGAGCAAGGACTACAAATCCTCAATGTGCGCAAAGCATGCTGTGCTAACAGTGTCCAGGAAAAGGCCTTGTAAAGGGGGCTTGCCTCAGGATGCTGAATCAGAAATACTGAGCAACTTGGAATAACTTGTTCAGCCTACAGCATAGGGTGAAAGAAGTGAGTGGATTTCGCATTGTTATGGGAGGTTCAGATCTGGAACACAGACTACTACAGCCAGTACCATAAGTGTCTTAAAATCATAGATAAAATGTCTGTATCTGTAGCAAGTGCATCAGTAATAACCCCTATATGATATGGGGATTAATTTGGATATACAGATCACTGATGAACTAGAGATCATATAATCTACCAACAAGATATAAGATTATTCCAAATTCCCCAAGCACGAGTAATTGCAGACTCAACAGCCAGGTAAACTTCTGGCAAGATAACTGAGAAGCTGGTTAGTGATGAAAGTAACTGATGTCACTCCTTATAATTTTGTGGGAAACAGACCTTGTAAACAAATTCACCTCCATTCTTTGAAGAAATTAGAGGTTTAATAGCTTATGCAGGTTTCATGCACATATGGTTTAACAGGGGCTTCTTAAAGAATCACTTTAAGCCATACATGAGCTGCTGCTTCAAAGATGTCCTTCCACCAGTCCTTCGCTCTATGTTCTTACCCCCAGCCTGATCTCCAAGAGGATCAGCTGGCTCCCTGCTAAAGGGATGCCAGTAAAAATGCTGGCACAAGCAAAATCACTCTTGGGAACAGCCCAAACTTAGGTTGTTGTATGGGTATTGTGCAAGTATATTACCAATGCCACTTGACATTTTTATTAAAAAATAAATCTCCTTTAAATGGAGCACATATGCAGTGAAAGATGTTATTGACTCGCATGACCAAAAAATATCCATCAGTGGTGGAATCTCTACCAAAAGAAAACTGAAACTATGTCCTACATTATTCAGCATTTTTTTCTAATATTAATAGGATGCTTACATTGATCAGTTTTAACAATGTAACATTCCACTGATTCCTCTTCCTCCATCCCAATTTTTATGTAGCAGAAAATTACTTGCTGGCTGGAAAACCACTACCCTTAACTTTGTTAGCTCACAGACTACAGTACAAATTAACATCTTAACTTACTAATTTCTGATTATAAGTTCAAAATAGATGCTGGAAAAAAGCTTTAGAAAGAAAATTAAATGCATCGATGTGCAAAATCATATTTTTTTTTAAACCTAACAAACAGATTTAACAGTACAACAAACAGATTTGACCAAAGACATCTGAAAGTAGTTGGGTAGACACAGAGTTCACCTTCTGCCAGCTAGCCGGGTGGGTGGGATGCAAGCTAATTCAACAGCATTCCAGCTGAATCCAAGAGTAGAAAAAGAATAAATGACTGACAGATTGAGGAAAAACCAGAAGCAGCATGGCTTTTTCTGGAAATTGGGTACTCAACCATGGTTCAGTTTCTGCTCTCACAGTTCAATTGTACACTACCTCCAATATTTCATACGAAAAGAATGGACTCCAATCACTGAAACCTGGACCCTGGTTTTTGAACCATATGATGTGAGTCCAACACGGTAAATGCATCCCTCTACTGTCAGAGGGCATCCCGCTAACATCAAAGGGCTACAATGGGACAGGACTTCTATTTTTCCATGTTCTACTGGCTCTCTCTCACCAGTCACCTGCTGAAACCACAAATACAAATTTGAAGCATTTTTTCTATCAAACACCATATAGGAAATTATTACGCAGCTATTTGAGTGCCTACTGTAAGCCTGTTACTAACAACCTCCTTGATTATGCACTAGGAGACAATGCAGGAATGTTACCACAAAACATTTACTTATAACTGCTTTAGTTTGCCCCAAAATTCAAAATTTAAGAAAGAAATTTCTCTTCTGCTTTTCTGAAATCTGAGCCAGGAGCAGCTCCAATGTACTTGAATACTGAATATCCTATAAAAGGTTAAGAAGTGGGCATAGTGTATTATTTAACAAAATAACCCAAACAAACATTTTTTCAATTGTTGACATTTTTCTCATCCTATCTAGTGACGGACTTGAAGCTACTGTTCTGAGTGATCTTTGTTCTTATAGAGAAAAACATGTGTGTTGACATGTGAGGTATTTGCTTGGGCTCCACCTATAAAGCATATCGAATTCCAGAATAATCACTGTATCTACAATATGAAATTACAGGTGATGTCAGAGAAAGACAGAACTATTGTCCTCCCTACTTAGAGAAGAGCTCCCCTTGCAACAAAAGTCTCCTGTACTACAAGTCGTTCAGATCCTAAGATCTTGCTGAAGCATCATTTGCTGATAAGGATAATCTTAACAACATCATAATCCCAGGGAAGAACAAAGCTGTCACAAGAGACATATTACATTAAAATTAAAACCTTGTAGCTGGCTTTCTACCATGACTGAAGAGTGATAATCTTGGTCCTGCCGCTCACTAGTTTGCTTCTGGCAGTAAGTTTAGCAGAGCATAAATGAGAAGATGCTTTACACAGAAGCAAGTGTTAAGTAACTGCAGACCCTTGGTGAGAGAATTTTTGACACCTGCTTTCCTGTGGCAGGCTCCTACTCTTCAGTTAAACTCAATTGTTCTGTTTCATGCGGGGAAACATCTAACAGTTACAATTCTGCCTCTTGCTTTTCAGTGCAAATGAAATTCCAGTTTTATACTTCCTGGATGTTTTGTGGCAGTTCCATGGTAAACTCTCTTGCTGGTCTCACCCTGCCACCACCCACTTTATTTATTTCCATAAATCCACCCGGCTTGTACCCTCCTGTGTTTGTAGAGCTTCTCCCACCTTCAGCACATCCACCCCAAAAATGAAGGGTCTATCCTCTCCAGAAAGAAACGATGAACAATTACAGTGCTCAGTTCCCCAGGTTTTTGCAACCATTCTACCTTTTTCATACACTGAGGATACTAAACCCAGAACACTGTTTCCCATTTACAGCCTCAGCAAATTTGAATAACTGAATTTCAACTTGGGTTTGATTGAGCATGTGGAAATTAGGCACTATCCCTGGCCGAGCATCCTTGCTCAGCTTAGTTGCCAGAAATGTGGCAGGTAAGAGGTAGAAGAATAATAAAATCATAGAATCATAGAATGGTTTGGGTTGGATGGGACCTTAAAGAGCATCTGGTTCTAACCCCTCTGCCATGGGCAGTGACATATTCTACTAGACCAGGCTGCTCAAAACCCAATCCAACCTGACCTTCAACACTGCCAGTGATGGGGCATCCACAACTTCTCTGAGCAACCTGGTCCAGTGTCTCACTATTCTCACAGTAAATTTCTTCCTGATATTTAACCTAAACTGCCTCCTTTCAGTTTAAAGCTGTTCCCTCTTGTCCTGCTGATTACATGCCTCTGTAAAAAGTCCCTCTCCTGCCTTTTTGTAGGTCCTCTTCACACACTAAAAGGCTGAAATGAGATGTCCCTGGGGCTTTCTCTTCATCAGGCTGAACAATCCCAATTCTCTCAGCCTGTCTTCACAGGAGAGTCCTCTGATCATCTTTGTGGTCCTTCTCTATACCTGTTCCAACAGGTCCATGTCTTTACTGTGCTGAGAACACCAGAGCTGGATGCAGCACTCCAGGTGACGTCTCACACCTGAAGCAGAGTAGAGGGGCAGAATCACCTCCCTCACCCTGCTGGCCCCACTTCTTGTGATCCAGCCCAGGTTATGGCTGGCTTTCCTGAGCTGTGAGCACACACGGTCGGGTGTATGAAGAGGGTGTGCTAAGAGCAGCGTGTGGGTTCAGAGCTGGTACCTGTCCTGCTCAGGCACAAGTAAAATACAGCAAGCGCCCAACACCTACATGTATCCCTTTTCTTCACCTGGAAAAGTCACTTAACATTTCCAGACGTCAACGCTGCGAAGACTCGGGGCTTTCCTCAATGTCAGGCGCTAAGGGCCCCTAAGAGCAGATCGTTGCTGAAGCACGGGAGTGCTGGAAGACTGCCGGACCTTTCCCGTCGCCAGCCCCCCTCGGGGCGGCACAGCCCCCCCCCCCCCCCTCCGCCCCCGCCC